>PVIA01003197.1:0-178287 GCA_004024845.1 Tonatia bakeri | reverse complement strand
ACAAAGGAGTGGGGTCAGGGAGGGAAATGGACTCAGTCAAATTAGGACCTAGGACTGTTGGAGAGAAATGAATGGAGCTGGAATCTGAGTATCCACATTGTGTGGTCTTGAAAAAGCAGACTTTTTCACTGACAAGTGAATTACTTTTTCTGCAAAAATAATTAAGTTAATGGAATCACATCACAGAAAAAAGCACACACAGATTCATACTTTTTTTTTTTCACTATGAGTTTAAGGTGACCAAAAAGTCTTAATCATTCTCCATTTCAATGTTGATGAACAGAGGTTCAACATCAAATTTGGGGTGGTATTAACAGAATTTTCCCAAGAAATTCAGGACTGTTTTCATACGACATTTCAGAGTTCAAAGTGTGGAATTTCTGTTGCATACAAATTTTTTAGGGTACAAGCAAATTGCAAATTTCTTAGTCTCATGTCATATCTATCTAATCCAAATATGGGTGTGGCACTTGTGGATTTATGTATGTAAAAGTATTTGCAGGCAATTCTTGAAAGTGAAAGAGGTTAGGGCCTTCAGTCTTAGAAAATTGCTCTGGCCTCTACTGTAACTTTGTTTTTGCCTGAGTTTCAGATCTATTTCATCAAACATTGCCTTGTGGGACCAACTTAGCCCATTCACCTATTCATTTTCCTGTCTCTTTCTAAACTTGTTTCAATTTTATTTTCTGATAACTAATTATTAAGTAATCTAATTTTGTTCTTGGTTAAAGAAAGGCAGTTAGGCTTGTTTGTATTGTGTCTTATAGAAATAAAACGAACCAACAAACAAGTCATATGTTTGAATTTTAATATGTTTGAATCTTAATAAGTTATGCCACTGAAATCCAGCATAATTCTGGCAGACTTTAGAATTATAGTTTATTTCAGTGGTTTCTACTGGAGGCAGTTTTGCCTACCACCAGATGTTTGGCAATATCTGGAGACAGTTTTGGTTGTTATATTTGGGTTGGGAGTAGGGGGCGGCAGTCATGTGTTCCATTAGCATCTAGTCAACAGAAGTCTAAGTTGCTACTCAGCATCCTATGCGGAACAGAGTGGCTTGCACAAAAAAAAAAAAAATGGTTCAAAATGTCAATGAGGAAACTATTAAAAAAAAAAACAATTTACTTATAGTGTAAAATTTAAGTGATGCAAATGAATCCTGCGTAATAAAATTTGAGTTAGTCTATGTACAATACACAATGTATAGAAAGTCATTCTGTAGCAGTATTTAATAATTATCACTGGGAGCAAAGGACACCAACAGGGCTTTTAGACATCTCCGGGAGGTCCTGGCTTCGTAGGCATTTCCATATGCATTGCAAATAAGTAGAACTATTACTGTCATTCTCCTTATGAAAAAAGTGAGACTGGAAATGTTTTGTGACTTGACCAAGGTCACAAAGCAAATAATTATATGTATGAGCCAAGAATGTTTTTTTGTTTTTATTTTTTAATCCATAACATATTCATTCAATCTTTACAAATTTTACAAGATGCTGATGTAATGTATTCAGATAATAATTAGTCCACTATTCTATATTAGGGGTGAAGGTATTCGAGTTGTTTTTAAGGGTGATGGTACTCAAGGTGTTTTTTTTTTTTTAAGTCAGAATTTATATTGTTTGTCTAAATATTTTTTACATTACAGCTAAGTTCTTGAACTAAATTACCCTTAGGTTTTACCCAAGATAAGCGAACAAAGTTTTTTTTTCTGTTTTGTATATTTATACTTTTTGCTTGTTTTTAGTGATGGAAATGAAACTAGTTGTTGTCCCTATGAATAGTACACCTAAGTGACTATAAACTTACTTCTAACATCTATTTCTTATTTTAGAATGTCTCTGATATTTCACAAAAATATTACTTATAGTCTTCTCTAACACATAACCCAGTCTATGAAAAAGGCAGGGGTCACTCTGAATACGTTTATTTGTTTCCTTTAAAAAGATTGTACATTTTAAAGTCTCAATTCATTTCACTTCATTGCCCAGTGCTTTATATTATAAGGAATGCAAGGCTTGGGATGATCGCATTCTCAGCAGAAGAAATTATACAGAAAGAGTTTCTCTAAATAAGGATTAGAGGTTGTACTAGCCATCTGTTATAAATATTCTTCACTTTCGTATTCATAACTCTCATGAGTGTGCCTGTAATATGAAAGGATTACAAACATCAGCCATTGTCAGACAAAATAATTCTACATTAAAAATCATGGATTTGTAACTTTTATCTGTAATTTAAAAAGCATTGCTTTCAAAAGTCAAACTTCATGATAAACACAATGGAATTAAGTTATGAAGATTTATTTTTAATGGAGAATTATAGTTCAATATTTTAGTTTCCCTGGGCCTTTAATTTCTTATAGTCTCATCTTCTTTGGAAAATGTGGGTAGAGTAGAAAAAGTATATATTAAAAATTGTAAATAATTAATTATAAATTAATTTTAAAAAGAATCAAGCATAACAAGAAAGACTTATTTTTGTAAAACTTATAATTAAAATATTTTTACAATTAAAATAAAAGGATCAGATTTTTCTTTAAAAGTTTAAATCTGATAGGTGGCATATTATGTACATAGTTGAAAAATAGAATACATCAGACTGAAGAAAAGCAGAGAAAAAAATGGATTATTCCATGTAATAAAATTTGTAACTTTGAAACTTTACATGATTTTCAAAATCAGGCTAAATTTTGCACATGTTATTCTTTGGCACGTTTTCCTTGAGATACAAACTACTTCAGATTTATGAAAATTATTTTTACATTTGTAGAAAAGTTCACATTGAAAAATCTTCAAAAATATCAAGTCAATAAGCAAGTGTCTATGTATAAGTCATATTTTGGTCTCTAAAAATTCTCTTTTTTATATAGTTCTTAAATTATACTGTGTACATCATGACTTAATGAGCATTTAGAACTGGAAAAGTGAACCAGAATTTGTAAAATAATGGAAGGTCAAATATTAACAAAGTTGGCATCATCATATCAGATACAGTACTAAAACAAAAGTTGTGAGCTAGAGAAAAAATTTTAAAAACTTTTATCTAAGGAAATGGTTCTATGTGAAAACTATGACTTTTAGATGTTGGTTAAACATCATGTGATATAATCAATTTTAATAAATATTTCATTTATTTAAAATAACTCACACTAAACTAAAAATGAAGAAATATAAAATTAATATATTAGTCTTGGAAGCCAGCTAAAGGGTCATAAATTCAGAAAAGTAGTTGGCTGAAGAATAAAGTACCCTTGTTCTTACATAGCAAAGGGTTTTAGAGTCTTTGGAAAAAGTTTTTGAGAACAATTTAAATTCACTTTTATCATTAATAAATCGACAAGTAATAAGTGCTGGAGATGATGTGGAGTAAAGAGAACCCTGTACACTGTTGGTGGGAATACAGACTGGTGCAACCACTGTGGAAAATAGTATGCAGTTTCCACAAAAAATTTAAAAATGAAACTGCCTTATGACCCAGCAACCCCACTTTTGGGAATATATCTTAAGAAAACTGAAACACTAATTCAAAACAATATGTGTACTTTATATTTACTGAAGCATTGTTTACAGTAGCCAAGGTCTGAAAAGAGCACAAGTGCCCATCGGTACATGAGTTGATAAAGATGCTGTGTTACATTTACACAATGGAATACTACTTGGTCATAACAAAGAAGAAAATCTTACTTTTTGTAACAGCATGGAAGGACCTGGAGATAATTGTGCTGATTTAAATAAGCCAATCATAGAAAGATAAGAACCATATGATCTCACTTATATGTGGAATCTCATGAACAAAATAAACTGACAAACAAAATAGAAACAGAAGCATGGACACATGGAACAGACTGACAGCTGTCAGAAGAGAGTGTGATCGGGGGCTGAGTGAAAGATGTTGAAGGGATTAAACAAACAAAAAAAACATCTAAATAACATACAGACACATAATATATTGTGCTGTTAATCAGAGGGTAAATAAAAGGGGGTGTGTGGAGATGGGCAAAGGAGGGGTGGGGATGAAAAGACAGTGTGTTTGGGGCAATGAGAATATAATGTTGTGTATGGACAATATTTCGTGGAAGTGTGCACTTGAGGAAGGTGTGGTTATGTGAACGAATGTAACCCCAGTAAATTCAGTAATAATAAAAGAAATAGAATTTGTGAGAACAGACTTAACCCAGTTTTCACAGGAACAAAAATTTTCAGAAATATAAACTTTGGGAACTGAGGCACCTAATGTGTATTAGTAATGACTAAGAATAAATCATTTGATATATTGCTCTATTAGTTTTTAGATGTAACTCTAGACAAAATGTGTTGTGTTTACATAGAGCAACTGGCTCAAATATATTTATTAAAACCTTTTATATTACAATTTTGCTTCTGCTACTAGTTTACTCAACATCAAGGGAATCTTGTAAAGTAAAGAGTTGCTTTTGTTGGAAAATCCACTGGTACCCTGAAAATATAATCAAAGTTCCTTAGGCACTAAGCAAATTCTGGAACTGAGGGGAGCATTCTGGATGTTTAAAGTTAATTGTTAAATGATAAAATGTGTTTCAGTTTAATCACTTTACTTACACAGTCAATGACTTTCTTTATTATCTTTACCTAGCACACTTGATAACCGGTTTCATCACTAGCCAATCAAGATTCAAGTACAGGCTTGAGAACAAGGAGAAAGATATTCACACTAGTTCTGCTTTTCTTGATTTCATTTTATCAAGAAACTCTTGGAACAACTTTATGATTACTGGTTGAATTATTGCATCATATTTTGCTTGCAAGGCATATTTTCCCTGATCATAATTCAGCCTGATGTAAAGTTACTAGTTAGCATTTTACTATATGCAAGGTAAGTGTCTATTCTAAAGGAACTGACTGTAAGGGGTTGTAACCATAATATGCATCACTTACATGCCTGGCAGATTCTCTATTGCAATGCATGCCATTGATAAAAACAAATCATAACCCTGGTCTTTATATAGTTTATTATACATTAAGGAAAGCAAATGGTTCAGATATAACAATTTCCTGCAACTAAGTGCAAAATTTCATGCACTTAATTTTAGGATATTGCCATAGCTAAACCAGAAAGTATCCAGCCATGTAATATGAAAAATAGAGACATTTATTGAAGAAGATACCAGATGGAAGAAACATTGTACATAGGACAATGACACCTCATTCCCCATCAAGGTAGGCACCTTGGGACCTCACACACTTCTCTCAGTGTCTCTTCCACTGTTGAAAACACTGCAGAATCTTTTGTTGGAATCGCCAGATGCTACCTTGTATTTTTCTGAATTTCATCAACTGTCTGAAATCTCTTCCCTTTCAAAGGTGATCTTAATTTTGGGAAAAGCCAGAAGTCTTAGGGCACCAAATCTGAGCTGTAGTGGGTTGCTGAGTCACCTGGATGACTTGATGTTTTGCCAAAAAACTCTGCACGAGATGTGATGCATGAGTAGGTGCACTGTAGTGATGAAGTTCCCAATCACCAGTTGCTCATAGTTGTGGCCATTTTTGTCATATTGCATCTCTAAACCAACAAAGAACATTTAAGTCATACTCATTGATTGTCTGGCATAGAGGGGCATATTCATAATGGACAACACCTTTCCTATCAAAAAATATAGTTAACAGGGTCTTGATCTTGCTGTGGACTTTGCCTCACCTTTTTCAGGCAAGGAGAACTAGGCAACTTCCATTGGGACAACTGGGCCTTTGTTTTCAGATGATATCTGTAGACCCATTATTCATCTCTGGTTATGACCTTCTTCAAGACATATGGCTCACTGTTAGCAATTTGAACCAAGTCATTAACAACAACATGATGTTCCTTCTGCTCTGGTAGCAGAAGGAGCAGAATGAATTTTACCACAACACTTTCCATGACAAGATCATGCACCAAAATCTGGACACAGTAGTTTTTGGAACTCCCAGAGCAACTTCTAGTTTTCGCACTGTCAGTTGTTGATCTTTGTTGATTGCAGCCCATACATGTTCAACATTCTCAGTTGTTCTGCTTGTTGCAGGTCTTCTAGAATGTGGATCACTGTCAACAGATTCTTGACTATCTCTGAAGTGTTTGTGCCACAACTTAATTTGTGCTGCACTCACTGCATCATCATGAAAGTTTTCTGAACCATCTGAAGAATTTCTGCAGGGGAATGTTCAAATTCAATGCAAAATTTGATGCAGATTTGTTGTTCTACTTGCTTAGTCATTTTGAGTGTGATGGCCACACTGTACACATGGTTGCTCAACAGTGTCTCCCATCCCCCTTGACTAGTACAGTGAAGTCATCACTGTTCACACATGCACATTCCAGTCCCTTTTCCTTGGCTGCCAGGTTACATCGATGTTGTGCAAACTGTTCTCACAATATTAGCAATGGCTGGATTTTTTCTGGACAGGCCACATAAACACACTTGGAGTCCCAAGGAACTATTAATATTGGCTGAACTTGGTACTTTAAAGTACTATAATGCGATAGAAAAATCCAGAGAAGAGCCTTGCAGTCAGTAGGCTGAAATCCTAGCCCTGTTGTGTGTGTGCTATGTTTTTTAACTTGGCCAAGTTTTTTAACCTTGCATGTCTTGGGTTTCTCATTTATAAAATAGGAGTAATATTGTGCCCAGCTTATGAGATAGGTCAAAGGATTAACTGATATGCTGCATATAGAGCAATTAACATTTAACAAAAAATCACCTTGTCTAATGGAACAGCCTTGTGAGTGATGCAAGCTCAGTGAATAATAGCCAGGCTTTTGTAATGGGTTAGAGTTTAGCAGGCTTGAAATTTAATGGTAGTAATTCCTGGAGATTATATATATTTTAGCTCATGAAGAATATTGGAAGTTTGTTCAGTCAAGAAAACTGTCTGAAACTTACAAATAAGGCAACAATGATGCGTAGCATATCATACTGTAAGCAGAGACCATCCAAGACTATTTTGGGCCACACTGTCCATTAAGACAATAATAGCTATGTATAACTATTGTGCACGTGAATTATGACTCATCTGAATTAAGAGGTTCTATAAATTAAAATTACACACCAGGTTCCTAAGACAGTATACAAATTCAAAATATCTACTTAATTTTTACATCGATTAGATGTTGACATGACCGTATTTCGTATATACTGGGAATGTAGTTAGTTCATGTCATTAGTTACTATTGATTAAAGGTTCTAGACTCTTCGAAGTTCTTAACATTTGGTATTTGTCTAATATTTGTTCTTCTGTGTTCAAAATTTTTAACTTGTCTTAGATGATAAATTTTTACCTTCAATTCTATAAGAAAATAAAACATGTATATAAGACATTTATGTCAAATTATCACAGTATTTGAATTCTGTCAATTCATGAGCCTGATAGTCACAGCACATTAATAAATTCAAACGTAGACTTAAAGATGTCTATTATGCAAAGCTTAAAGTTAAGCATCTTAACCATTAGGTCTCAAATTCAACTGTTGTCATTGTTAATGTTGATGAATAACAACTTAATTTTCTATTGGAATAGAAGAAAGAGGAAAATGCTAGCATTAATGCAATAGAAATGTTTAAGTACTATTTGATAAGATTATCATCTGTACATGGCTGGCTTTATTTTCAATTGCTTCTTATCTTCATTATAATCCAAAAATAAAATACCCTTTTATTAGCAATAATGTGCATCTACCTCTGTAGATCACATTCCAGAAATTTTGGCTGCTCTCCCTGAACTTTAATTAGAGTCTTCAAACCCTACTCACTGGAGAATTAACCTTAATCCTCTCCGTTTTGAATTCTTGCACAGCGCACATAGCAATGATGCCTCGTAGGATATCCTGGATAACAATATTTTACAGAAGTTATTCAATCAAGTATAGTTCATACAATGTAATGTTAAACATCACAGTGAAAAATTTGTAATCGTAAAAATGTAGATTATAACATTTTCTTTTGTAACTATTGTATTAATTCAACACAAATTTGTTTTGACAATGGGTTTAATGTTTATGTTCTTTTTAGGTTATTTCCCTAGTAGAATATACTTAGTGGAATAAATATGAATGTGGTGGTAACCCACTATTGCCAGACTGATATCAGGTATTTTTTTGTTTAGAAACAGTTGTGGATATTGTTAAAATACATTTCACAAATATGAGATGGCAGAACCAAGAAAATAATCATTTCTTTGGCATGTACTTCTGAGTCTGCATTACCAAATTTTCTATCTTCTAATAGAACCAAGAAACAGCATAAACTTAAAAAAATACATAGTAAACTTTTGGATATCTGAAATGATTTTTCAAGATGAGACTGTTACAACAAGATATTAGCTAATTGGCTATTTTTCTAGAGTAAAATTAGTTTCTCCTTGGATTATCTATAGAATTTAAGGATCAGTAAATTTGTCAATATTGATTTTACTTGACCAATTTAGTTGTCTCAAAGAATCCAAAATTTAAGTGCTATAAACAGATCAAAATGTTTTTTGATTGACAACTATTTTATTTACACATAGTAAATTTATTTAATAATAAAGTATATTATATTAAAACTAATGTTTGATTCTTAAAATTTATTTAATCTCCTATGAACATATTAAATATAATATTTTATTTCATGATGTCACTGTGGAATAGGAAAGTATAAAACAAAATAAGTAAATCAGATCTATCACAATGCAGACACTCTGCTAGATAATGTAAAAAAATAAATTGTCCCCTAAGTTAATACAAATTTCTGTTTATCTACAGATGAATGATGGAAGAATAATTGTTTTAAAGTACTGAATTTTTTATACCATGAAAACTCCTGGAAAAGAAATAATAGATTAAATTTGTAACAACAAAGGTAACTTATGTATGTGTTTTGTGCAAGTGCTAAAGTTACAGACTCCTTCAGAGTGAAAAAAGGGGCTGTAGAAAGGGAAACAGCTGTTCATAGTACAGTACTACCAGATTCCGGCCTCATGTTCTTGCAGGTCAATTACTGAAGGCGAGCTGACACTGGGGAAAATGGCATGCCAAACTCTCTTCACTTTTGTGCTGTTCAAGCTATATTCCAAAAATGGCATTTCTTTTGGAAACCACATTGCAATGTCTTTTTCAAGAGGAAACCTATTTACCACAAAATGGAGTCCATTTATCCTTATATTTTCACTGTTAAGTGGGACAGTATCATTAAAAATAAAGAAAACAAAACTATATGATTTCAATTTCAATAGTCAATAGTTTGTTTCCTAAATTCCTGATTTTTAAATAAACTTTTAGATTTCTTTGTTTTTCCTCTTCTTAGAATTACCAGAATAGTTAATGACTTCATAAAAATGTAGTTTAATATTAACACACATTTCATAAGGACAGTAAAGACTTTTGGTACACCAATGAATGTCAATCAATTCTTAATAAAAGAGAAGAAATATTTTTAAAATAGTTGCTATTTTGTTTTTAATGAAATAACATCAATGTAATTGTACAATAATTATGCCATACATAATTCTGTGTACATTTTAAGCCTGTAGAAAATCTTCATTAAACATTTTTATTATCTATTGTAAGGACAAATAAAATTAAAAAATAAAAGACTCTTCCTTTTTGAAAATAAGGGAAGAGATCACTTTCCTTTTTATTAGAGCATATATTTTAGAAACTTAAGATTGTAAGTATTTTATTTTCTCCTTGTAATATAAGTGAATTCTTTTAAAAATTAAATAGACCTTTTGCTAGCTTCGTGGACAAAAAATATGTCATTCTCAAAGGTTTGAAAACATCAAGAGAAACAACACTCCTGTCTCAATTTTCTGTGCAAGGATAAGGATGAGCTCCAAGGTGCAAAATTACCTCTGTCATAAAGATATAAGAAGTTTGTTTTCCCTGTGGATAAAGTTAATTAACTAACACAAATAGACGATCACTTCAGTTAACAGGTAAAGTTAAGAAGAACTATGTGTGACCAATGGTTCTATCAAGTTCTCTTACTTCAGGACAAGTTACTGTTTATCTTGACCATATGTGTGTGATGAGTTGTATCTGCTTGGGTGTATAAAAGGGTGAAAATTCTTTTTATCTTTGCAATCATTTAGCGGATTGCTTGTGAGTTTTATTATTTAAAAAGCATTAACTTATCTATTTCTCATATGAAACTTCTCATATCTTTCTCTACTACCTTTGTGAAGAGGATTACCTGTGTGAGAAAAATACTTCGTTTTGAATTATACATTCACAATGGTAACTGTAAAGCTATCCTTGTAAGTTAAAAAATAATGACAAACGACTGAAGGTGCTTTCTAGCAGAACGATAAGGGAATCCTTGGCAATGGCAATGAACGTTCACATTGAGGAAATGATTTTTTTCAATCAGTGGCATAGTGATTTTTATAGTCAGGACGGCATTAATTAGGAAGTATGAGAACCCATTGTTCCCTCTGGATGAAACCGGAGGCAGCGATGTCATCTTCCATCACCAACCCCTTCTGAATGTGTTAGTTAATGTTCCATTCTTACAGTATTTCTCCATTTCAAATCATTATTTCTAGAAATAGGCAGGTGTAAGACACACTGTTCAAGATGATGACACAGGTTTTCTCTTCCTTTTATTCATTTCTTTGAACATGTTGGTCTCTGGGATTTTAAAAATAAAGTATTTAATTTGCTTTCTATTTCCACAGAGTGTGAAATCTTCAAAACCTGTTTATTTCTTTTGTAAATAATCTGTGATTGTATATGCATGCCATAAAATGGACTATAGTCATCATCAAATTTATGTTTTAATAAATTATTTTTAGGATTAATAAACATTTTTCAGAGATGTTCCATGCTTAACAATATCTTGCAATTAGATAGTAGAAACAACCTTTCTAGAGATTTCCCCATAGACTGTATAGGAAATAGGAATTATGGGTGATTTTTTTTGAAAGCTACCCTCGGAATGAAGTATTGAATATATTCTTTTCTTATTCACTGAGAATGTAACATTAATTATTTGCCATGAATATACTGAATACATTGTAGTTTTTTAATTCAATTATACAAAGCTTGATAATTTTCAACAAACTGAAGACCTTTGGATACTAAATACCCTAAAGGTTCTGATAATTTTTATTGATTGTTTTAAATATATTTATTATTGAATAAATGTTTTGCATAATGGATTATTACCACAGGTATGAGTTCACTTTAGAATGTAATTTTATGTATAGTCAAAGAATCTTCTTTGACATGCTGTTTTTGTTGTTATTGTTCTTATAGTTTTGAGGCAGGAGCAAGAATGAAAATTGCAGTTGGAATTTTTTACTGAAAATATTGAAAATCAAAATCAAATATGTATAGTATTGAGATATAATAAGTCAAGCTACACTTGCGTTTTATAAACTATTAAACAAGGTAACATTCACATAGCATTTTATTCATTCTTAGATTCACTTTTTACATTGTGATTTCTAAGAGCAAAATTTTCTTTCTTAAATTCTCAAATGTTGAGCCAATTTTTGTTAGGAACATCTTTTATCAAAAATGAGCAATTTTTCTCTCAAATGTTTACAATAGGACACTTACTGACATCATAAGCATAGATATTTATATAGAGGACTATATGAGCCAAAAGAGAAAAATGACTGAACAGTATCATGTGAACACTCCCTTGACTCATGAAGATGGTTAATGAGAGGTAGCTAACTAAAATATACAGATTATATGCCCTATGACCAATAAATATTTATTATATTAGCATGGTTGTCTGGAGAAGAGCAGTCTATTTTTTTTGTAGGGCATAAGAATGGAACACCCCCCAAAAATGGAATTATGTTCTAAAGGATGGGCCCCTTGTAGTACAGGGTTCATCCACTAGGTGAGTGTTCTAGTAACCCACTCGTGTCAGTGTTCCAGCCGGTGTTGTTGTGAGAGGCTGCATTCAATTCCAGTGAAATGTTTTTGAAGACTTTTTCAATGTGTTTGCCCATTTCATGAGAAGTGATTTATGAGCACCTGCCAACACCTTGCTGAGTTTCAGCATTTTCTGACCCAAAATGGCAAGACTCCTATGTCCCACCTTTCCTAGTCACCTGATCTTGCCCCAAGCAGCTTTTTTTAGGGGGAAAGAAGGGTTTCCCTGGATGAGAAAAAGTCCTCAAATGGAAATGTTTTGCTGATGTGGAACAGGTGAAACAAAAAATGTCAGAAGCACTAAAGGACATCAACATTGATGAGTTCAAAACTTTTGAGCAGTGGAAAGAAACATTTTGATGGATGAATTATATCAAATGGAGGGTACTTTGTAGGTGACATGTTTAAACAGAAAAATAAATGCACAATATAAATAAATTCCATTTTGGGGGGATTCCCCCTTGTATGTGCTCACCCCTCCACATTGTTTTACATATGGTCCACTTTATTTAATTACACTAACTTATCAGTTCTTGAGTACACAGTGCTCTGTGACTCCATCCTGAACAAAGTGCCGCAATTTCTATGCCTTTATAACTTCCTCTCTGCAAAGCTCTTCTCTTCAAACCTCACCTAATAATCTATGCCCGGCATTCACACTCTGAAGCATCAAGTCCAATATCACTTGTTATTTTCCATCTCTATTTTTACCTCCCTCTTCATCTGTATCTTTGTTGTCTCTCAATATACATCTTATCCTCTCCTGACAAGCAGAAGCTGAATGATGCATTAATTAAAACATGTCAAATAAACTAATAAACTTTTTCCCTTGATCTTTCTAATTGGATGTGATCTTTTCCTATATAAACTACCACAGTACTTTGTGTTCAACCTTCATTGGCATTAACATAGTGATTTCATTTAAAAATAATTTATTCACTCCTTAGCTAATAAAAATTGCTGGGTTAGGGACCATAGTTTATTTCTTTTTAATTAGCTTAGAACCTCACTCATAATAAGGATTCAGTGAGAATTTTTTAAAATTAAAATGCTATAATTCAAGTGCATAGATGTACCACATATTTTTTAAATGAAATGTATTAATGGAAGAGTAAAATGGAATTATATATTGAATTATTTAAAATAGTGAAAAGGACTTTCACTCTCTACAAAAATAATGCCATATGATCAATAAAAACAAGACCTTATTTTAAAGTTTTAATATTAATAATGATATAAAATAGTCATTTAACTTTTTTTAGCAAGTTACACTGAATAAAATGTTCCTGAGTTAAAAAAAAGAAAACTGAGTTTCTAATGAAATATTTAATGATCCTATTAAGTGTATATTTTATGAAGAGGTGATATAAATGTACATTATAACTATAAAATGAAACTTCATTAATTTTAAATTTAAGTGACTAAGGAAAGTGAAAAAATTAAAACCAAGTAGGCTGGAAATATTAAAAATCTAATTTTTGTTGCAAGAAATTTGAGAAATTAACACCCTGCTCCTTCAGAAAAAGAGCTCATAAATAATTCTGATTTTTTGTATAAGAAAACGGTCATAAAAAATGTTTTGCTCTGTTTACAATCTCCTATCTGCCTACCTCTTCCAATTATTTAAGGACTATTTAGAGATTCTCCTTCTAATTTATGCCTGATTGCAGTCATTTTAAAATATACTTTAGTCTCACTTGGCATTTGGAAGAGGAAAGGAAACCCCCAGGTGGGACGTACAGAACAGCTCGGCAAAAGGTCTTGCCCAGAGAGACATCTATAAACTGGTCAAAATTAGCAGGCAACAATTCGTGAGATTGACGTACCACAAATTGGGTAACATTTATTAAAGGTATCTGGAAATTTAGTGATAACTGTGGGAGTAATAACGGTATTTGAATTTGGGGCTACACCTACTTCCACTGAGATCCTTCATGTTGTAGTGTTGAAAAGCTATTCTAGCAGGTTCAGAAATCAATGGTAGATCCAATCTTCCCCAGCTCTATGCTGCAAAAGATATATATGGTCGATGGTATATGGTAGAATATACATGGTAGATGATGGCAGCCTGATAATGGTCTCTTTTCCTACTCACAACTGCTTCTCTCTGGGGAAGATCTGGCAAGGAAGTCAGTGAAGAATGGAGTCCCCCAGGCCTCCACAGCTCTCCGTTGGGGAAAAGCTATTCTTCAGGGCTCAGCGACCAAGTGGCAGCTCCTGTCTCGGGTTTGGAAAAGCTACTTCAGGTCAGCCCAGCAGATTTCTGCCTCTATGGAATTCCAGTCTCTACTAATGGGAGATGGAGAGGTGAGTGGTAGGACCAGTTCCTCCTCTCACAATCACAGATCCCACTCCGAAGTTGGAATTCCTCTGAAACACACAGTAAGTTCTACCTTCAAGCCCTGCTTCACAGAGCAGTTGTTCTGTACTGTAGGGAAGATAGGGAGCGTATTAGCGGAGCAAGCCTCATAGACTGGTAATACCACATTCCACTTGAGGAAATCAGCTCTTTTTGGAGTAAATTATGCTTCCAGGTGTGTTGATGAAAATGATAGAGCTATCAACTTGAAATCAGTGGGGGCCAACAGTTTGGTATGAGACTAGTAGAAGCTGACCAGCAAGAAGTTTAACAGAGATGAGGGAAATAGACCATCAAAAAGGATACTGTTAAAATCATAGTCATTACTAATGATCCGGAAAACTATTCTTATCCCCTTTGCATACAGTCTCAAAACTAACCAGAGAGAGAGTAGACCAGCTAATAGGACCTACCTGAAGGGAACCATAACTTGTAAACCCCCTAAACTGTGAAAGCAGTCTCCTAGCCATACATAGTTCCAAAGTAAAGAGTGAAAATGTTTCTGGCTCAGGAAGCTTAAGCACAGCTTAAGCACTGGATCTTAAGCACGCTGAGCAATTAGTAGCTGACCACAACATGATGCTGACTCAGTACCAAATCCTAGGAAGTCAGGCTTAAAGATTAAGACAAGTAAAAAATCAATCACATAAGGAAGATTATTAGAAGGTGCTCACTAGAGAGGAAATAGACTTTACAGAATCAGTCTAACCGAGTCACTAAACAAATAAATAAAAAAATAAACAATTAACAACAGCTGTAAACTCTTAGAAATGAATCAGTGTCCATGTCAAATGGAAAAAGAAAAGGCCAGTCCTGAAGATCACACATTATATGGGCCCATTTGTATAGCGAGTCTGGTACAGCCCGTCTATAGGCAGAAAGCAGGTTTTTTTGTCTAAGGTTGCTAATTAGATATGAAGTTTCCTTTCCTGTTGGTTAAAGCGATCAAAAACTAAGTTAATGTGAGCATAACTTTGTAAATATACTAATTATCTTTGAATATTCTACTTTAGATGAGCAAATTTTATTATGTGTATTAGTTCACAATAAAGATGTCATATAAACATAAAACAAAGCTAATTCTTGCTTCTGGAAGAAATACAAACTTTGTAAAATTACACAAATTCTTATAATTATATAAGGTTTATGTATTTCCCTGAGATGTTTCAAGTGTTTTTATTTTCTTGCTAAAAAGTTTTCATTTTTACATATCTCTAAACTTCCAAGAGTTCAATAGCATTGCCTTAGATGAATCAGGAGAGACATCACCAAAATTTTCATCATTTCGGAGGAAAAAAATTCTATCTGTAAATATTAAGATATGTATATTCTCCTGAGTAATATGATGATGAAAGAAGTGATAATCTGGGGGGAGATTGTAATTTTGAATTCCCTCCGAGTTGCCTCTTGTTTAGGCTGCAGGATCCCCTGCCAGCATTTTTGTACTTTATTGCAAGTGCAGTTTGGCTGACAGAAGTTTATCCCTGTAAGGATACCCTGCTGAGACAGAAATCAGTCACTGGACAAATGTGACTTTCTCTATAGAGAGAGCTATTAAGAAGAGGACTGTAAAAACGCACCATTGTTTATGTCTTACCTTGTTTCTATTACTTTTACAGAGAAATTGTATGGATGTGTTTTTAAAGATTAATTAAAACAGTGGCTATTTTATTAGAAACAATACAGAATGATAACTCCTTGGCTTCAATAAAAAGTCAAAGAAAGTCTTTTATCACGATTTGGATGCTTTCACCATTTTCCCTTCCCACAGTTAAAAACTGTGAGTTTGTTTATTTTGCTTAAGGCTTACAGTACAGTTTAAAAAAATTAACAAGTGTAGGGAGAAAGTTCTGGAGGGATCTGGTAATGTCCTTGCCTGGGATAGTCACTATCGGCTCTTGAAGCACTTTTTGACATGAGGCTGAGGATTAAAGCACAGAGAACATTTGAAGATTGGGACCTCAGAGGTTTTTTTTTTTTTAATTTTCCTCCTCGAAACTCTGTGTTTCTTGAGTACTATAAGACTATTTTCATCCTTACTTTCTTCCAAGGAGAAGTATTTTTCTTCACGTAAATTATTACATCTCAGGGTGTCCCCTCTCTTGCTAACACTTGATAGTATCTATAAACATGCATTACTCTATCTTGACTACTATACGTACATGCTGCATAACCGTGGCGAACGGCTTGGCGATTTTGGTTCATGTCTCAACATTTAGCAACTAAATTCCTAGGAACACTGAATACTCAAATCAACATTTAATAAAATAATTTAATGAAGATCAAATGTGTTATGGTGTACTTAAAGCTATTGACAAGGTCAAGTTAATATTAGTTTTCCAGTTAAATTTTATGTGAAAATTCTAATAAAGAAAACATTTTCTTAAAAATTCCAAGTAAATATGTAATTTAGAAATTGGCTGGACAATAAAGAATTTTGAAGGGAAAATTTTTGCAAAAATGGCATTAGAAACGAGATCAATTTTTTAAAGGTTTTTAAAAATTTTATTTAATTTTCACAAAGAGAGGAAGGGAGAGAGAAAGAAAGGGAGAGAAACATCAATGTATGGTTGCCTCTCACATGGCCCCTATTAGGAACCTGGTCCTCAACCCAGGCATGTGCCCTGACTGGGAATTGAACTGGTAACCTTTTGGTTCTCAGGCCAATAATCAATCCAATGATCCACACCAGCCAGGGCTATTTATTCTTCACATGAGATACATCATGGTGAAATATGTGTAAGTGTGAAAGTTTTAATGACTATAAATAGAGATAATTATTTAGGGCTCATATACTGAATTTATTTTTTTTAAGTCATCTCAATTAGATGATGTTTATATGTTAATGGTTGAGATGAAGATAAGTCAGTTTGGCAGCAACTATACCTGGATGTTCAAAATAAGAATTTTAAACTTGTTCAGTATTAAGTGCCAAGAAATGCCTAACAGTGTCACATTTCTCAAGCTAAATATTGAGATATATACTGTACATAAATAAAATAATTATCATATCATCAGAGGATGCAGCATTCCAGTTAATAAAATATATTGATTAATGAGGTGAGTAAATAATTTGGGAAGCTGATTTTAACAATGGTTGTTAAAAGTCATTTGTATATTCTAGTAAGTTAGCAATTAATGCCAAATTCTAATTTTAAACAAAAGTAGCTGCTTTAATCTCATTGACAGAAAGCAAATGTTTGACTTCTTCTATATTACCATGTTGATATAGGTATCTTTTACACTTTTACAAACTTGAATATTACAAAAATAACAATCACATTTCACATATTCTTAACTTTCTAGATATCAGTAGTATCAATTTTAAAGGTTTATAGTTAGTCAGTAAGGTGTACTTTTTTATTTATTTTTCTACCTCACCCCAAAAAGGACACATATTTTACTCCCTATAAAGAAAAAAAATAAAGAAAAAGAAAACAAACATAGTGTTTATGCCGATATTTAAAACATCGATCAGTAATTCTTTTGATTGTTAAGAATTTTGCTCTTTCACCATCCCGTATTCCACGCCTTCCTGGGCTCTCAGAACTCTCATACATTTTATTTTCTCTTCCAGCAAAACTACAGCTGATAACAGCATGTCTTCTCTTTTAAGCTGACACACAAATTTGTGAAATATTTGATACTTTTGTATTTATTCTGAGCCGTACAATTATAATTTGTACACTTCTCTGTATGGATGTTAATACTTCAATTTTACATATTTATTTTAAAAATACAAGGGGTGGGATTTAAGGGTGAGAAGATAGGACAGTGAGTTTAATCAGGAGGTTTGGGCATTGACATATAAAAAGTCATCTTTACTTTGTATGGGTGGGTAGGGGGTAGATATGTGAGATTTGTGTCCCAGATCTGCTTCAGTAGTAGCTATGTAATTTACTTTCTTTTATTTTTAAAATATTTTATTTATTTAATTTTAGAGAGAGTGGGAGGGAAGTAGAGAAACTTCTCTGTGCAAGCAATCAGTTGCCTCCTGCACACTCCCAACTGGGGACCTGGCCCACAACCCAAGCTTGTGCCCCGACTGGGAATTGATCTGGTGACTTTTTGGTGTGCAGGCCAGTGTTTGATCCACTGAGCCACACCAGTCAGGGCAAAATTTACTTTCTTTTAGAAAAACTACTTGCATTTCAACTTTTGAAGAAATGTTTACTGTACTCTTTTCCTCTTACGAAACAACTTCCTTTTTTCCTCAGCTCCAGACTCCACTCAGCTTTCCTCTGCTCTGCCACCACTGTCATTCCATTCAGTTATTACAGGTTGTAAGCATTTCAGAAAACCCAATGCAAGTTTTCGTAAGCCATGGATGGGGGTGAAAGGAAAAGAGACAGTCGGATGACTTTAGAAAATATATCCAACATCAAGTTATCCTCAATAGATATAGATATTGGGTGGGAGTTAATAATGAACACACATAGACTTATACAGCATATGCGGTACTTTTTAAAGGGGGTTTTCAATTATCTAGTAAAGGATCTTAGGGCAGTTCTTATGCTTTCTTTTTTTCATTTTTGTCTTTCTTTATAGTTTTAACTCTCTATGTGTTCCTATTAACTTCCTTTCAAAATCTTGCTTATACTTTTATACCTTTGTCAATCTTTTCTAAGTTTGGTGAGTATTCTGTGTTCTCTATATTGGCATGCCATTAAATTCTCCCTATCAGAACTCTTTTACTTCATCTGTTTTTTCTCAATATTAAAAAGAAATGTATCACAGGTTTTCGTTGTTTTGTCTCTCTGTTGTATGCACCAGATACTAAGGATTATTTACTAACTACTAAGAACGATTTTGACTCATCTCTGAGTCCTATTCGTGACAAGAATTGACTCCACCATCCAGTCAACACACTGTCACAGCAGGAAGCAGGCATGGTGATAAAATATGCTTATGAGTAAAATGTCCTTTAGTTTTCTTGAATATATAATTTAGTGAGAAAAATAAGGCTATACATGAATATTAATAATATATTGTGGATTTTATATTGTTTAATGTATGCTTTGAAACTCAGAGTTTTGAATCTTAAGGAGCAAAAAGCTATGCCCACTTAACATTAATTAAACTTCTGTCTTTAATTTGAATTATAATAGTAATAAAATAAGTTTCTTGATGAGAACAGTATTATATGTAAATCAATTTAAATAAATTTTCTTTTTATTATTAAATTATCATTAAATAAGTAAAGAAAAACTCCAAGGAAAGTATCACATTCTTCATTTAATAAATGAGGAAACTGAGTTTCGGAAATGTTAACTTTCACTGGATTAATTACTAAGAAACAGCATCAGAAATTTTGTAATATCTATCTGACCCCAAATCCAGTAACTTCTTTTACTTCATTTGCTAGCTAGTGCATAAAACTCTCTCCATAATTTTTTTTAAGTATACAACATGCTAGAGAGCATGTTGTGTATTTGATATAAAGAGTCAGTTCTAATTGTTTTCATTTAATGGAGATTTATAGCAAAAAGTTATAGTGACACAACTCTGGTTGCACCCTTGCTTTGCAGATCAAAGACCCAGCCTGAGACTTTGTGTATTAGAGGTCAGGGGTAAAAACAGAAAACAAAAAACAAAAAACAAGCCCAGGACACATTTAAATAAGCAAAGTTGGATTTTATGATTTTTTAGAGGGTCTTTTCCCAAAGTGTGTTACTTGGTTAGTCTCTGTCCATTACCATTCAGGCCTCCTGTCAGGCAGTACAGCTACAACCCCCAGTTAGGGCTCCATTCTTAAATGTACTGCCACGTCTTCGACCTCTGCTTATGTGAACAGTCTACTACAGGTGTTATTTTAATTTCCGTGCAGCTGATTTAATTCCCCATCCAAATGAGATTATTTGCATATATAATATGGAGACATTTCCTTTAAAAAAAAGTCTTTAATGATTCAGTTTCAGTTTAAGAAGGAGAATGTTGAGGCATGGGCAATTTTTTTTTAGAACATCACAAATCATATTACATGCTTAGAGAACTGCTTGTATTTTACAAAGAGCTGTGATTAGGAAAAACAGGAGATTATAAGTCTATACTTGTTTCTTTTAATAAAGTTTCCATTTTTAAAAATTTGTTGCATTTTTTCATTTTCTCAAATTAATATTTGTTTCTTTAAATTTGTTTTTTGTTAGTTGCTTGGTTTTTGTTGTTGTATGTTACGATCTGTTTTTCAGTACTTTATTACAGAAATTTATATAATCTAATAATGATGATTTTCCAGATTCAACTAATTTTCCACTAATCCCTGAATTATGTCAAGTTTATGGAGGAGTTTTACTGTAGTGCTGGTATCACCTTCAAAATAAAATTAATGTACAATGTGGCCATAAATATGAGTATATACTACAAAATTACACCTTTCACCTTTATTTTTTGGTTGCAAGAATAGTATTATGTTTTATTATTAATGTGAAGAGCTTTTTAGCAATAAATTGTTTAATTCCCAAACTGGCAAGTTAACTATACTAACTAATCATGTTCAAAGGCTTAAGTCTGCATCCAAATCTCAAGCTATGGAAGAACAAATGTCAGTCTCTATTTGAGATTGTATTGGAATACTTGCATACAGCATGTTAGGTTTGGTACTAATTTAAGATATGACCATGATATCAAACACATATCAGCTTTTGGAAAGTATCTTTCAAGTGTAAGATGAATTTTGGTGTAGAAAAAAATTATAAAATAGCACTCGATCTATACCGCTATAATTAATAAGTCCTCATATCACAAAATGTAAAAATACAGTTACAAATTAATTTATATGGAAGCTATAAAATAATCATATATAATTACAATGTGAATTTTACTTAAAATCCATTTATTTTCATCAAATAATCTCAGCATATTTTGCATACTTTGATTTTTATTTTAATTCGTAAACTAAGATTTTTTTTTTTAGATTCAGGCAGTTAGAAAAAATTTACTTATCCTAGCTGACATTTTAATGAAACAGATTTTAAGCACTGGATTATTTAAGATATGAATATTTTTTTTATCAAATTCCTCTGGTATTTTCAATCTGTTACTTTCCCTCAAATAACATTTAAGCTGTCTAAAATTCTTATGAAAGTTATGAAAGCAAGACCTAATGATAATTATTTCTATTCATCTTTTAATTTTAGTGTAATGTGGACAATGTATTTCCTACATGTTTTGCATTTTTTAGCCCTGAACTATTTCCAAAATCCAATCCATCTGATATAGAGAAACTGATTAATTAATATAAAAATGTCTTCATTTGTTTTAAATTTTTCATCTGGATTCTGATATGACCAAAGATTCTTGGGTGTTATTATCTTCTGATACTTGCTGGAAGCCACTTTTTCAGAAAACAGAAGAGTCATCGATCTTCATGCTGGGTATTCTGCTATTCTGCTCTAATGCAGGTGATTCCCTTCTGCCTTAGAGCACTGCTGTTCAAACAGGGACTTTGCTGGGTATTGACGGCCTGCGTTGCCAGTCATAACTTACTTGAAACACCCTAATAAAATCAGAATTTATAGAAACTGATATTTTTAATGAAATGCTGGCTATGAGATTTTTTGCTTGCAGACAAACACTGTTATACATTATGAATGTGTGCTCACACTACATGGACATGGGTACTAATTCGAAGTTCCTTTGATTTAAAATATATTTGGAATTATATAGTTGAATTAAGTTCAAGTTTATGATTATAAACAGGATTGACATCTGTCTCATCAACCTTATGGCAAAGAGTATAATGAAACATAAATTTGCATGAAGAGATTGTTAAAACATGAAGATATGACGTGGAAGGGCAGGGTGATATGAACCCCAATGGGGTAACTCCTCTCCCAGATGTAGGAGGTCACTGATTGCCTGGAGGAAACTACATTCAATGGAAATATTTGAAGGATGACATGAGTCAGGTATGTGGGTGTCTGTAGGATGGAAAGGTGTCTGTGGAGGATAGCTTTTAGGGGAAAATGGGAAGTGGGAAGGGAAGACAAGTGTTTCAAACAAGGCAAATAGAAAGTGAATCAACCAGATGAAAAAAATAAATATAAGATTAGTAGAAAAGTAGAAGCCACTTAAAATATATAGCAGAGTATTTAAAAAAGATAGGGCTGGATAGATGGGCAAAGATGGGTTAACCTGACAAATCTCGAGGTAGCATATATCTGGTAACATACAGATGGAAATTAGGATCTTGACTGAATGAAGAGTGAAGAGGTGAGAAAAGAGAGCACACTGAAAAGACTCAGATTTACATCTGGGGATGGAATTTCAGGTACTGGCATAAGAGGAACAGGTTTTGTAGGGATATAATCAGGTTTGGACATATGGAGAGTACACATGTGGGGACAGGCTGTACTATTGACATTTCTGTCACATAAAAAGGAGTATGAAAATCAGAAGAGACGTATCCTTTGTAAATGAAGATTTATGACAAGAGCTACTTTTCTGTGGATTCTGAGAGCCTATCATTCAAGCATCTCTTTCTCAGGGACTATTCATGCCAGGATAGCATTTCATAATCTTGTTTTTAACTAACACCAATCACCATTCAGTTTATGCAATATATTGATGAGTTCAAAGATCACGGTACCTAGAACAGTAGCACGTGACATTTGCTTCAGCTTTCTGTCCTACAGGATGAAAACTTGATTTTGTCATTTCCTCCGAGAAAGCCTGAAAGCAAGTAAAGGAGTCAGGAATGGCAACTATCACAATTACACAGCATGATTTATTGGTGAAATGTTCTCTTTCTATCTTCCAATTTTTAACCTTGATATTTTAAAGGAAGAATGTATTTACTAGAAGTCACAATGATGATTCCATGGAACTTACAACTGTGACTACACCTGTCTGTTTTGGGCTCCTTGTGACTCAGAACCGGTAGGTAAATAAGGGCTTTACTCTGATGCTGAGGTAATTCATACAGGTTCATCCAGTAGTTGCATGATAAATATGTTTGGGATTCTACAAAGTGGCTTCAACTACCATGTTTCTCAAGAAAAATTAATGTTAGACTATAATGATTCAAAACTAGGACTTCCAGGTGTTTGAATTATTCAGGAATAAATCACCGGCTTATTCTATTTGATGACTCTCAACCAAGTGAAGTTTTTCTGAAGCCAAAGGACACATAAAACATCTACTGAAAGAAAGATATCATAAATACTAACTACAAACTTGTAGCTCATTGCAGAAACTGAGATTTTTCTAAGCATTCATATTATATTCCTCAGTCTGTCATCTATCGTTTATCTTTCTGCCATCTATTGATTTTGCACAAATTCTTGTTTTTTTTTTTGTTATCATATTTTATACAGAATACAGTTTTGGTGATGGATATTTTTTAATTTAGTTCATAGGTTACAGGGTGTAGAGGTGAGAATATTGACTTACTTATAAAAGGGATGAACATTACCCCAAAATGGGTACAGTGACTTTGGGAATGTTCGATCATTTCATTTAAGGTACATGGTTCTTTTTCCTGTTTATGGGGTATAGCTGTGTTATATTGAATGGTAATGTTTGCCTTGCTAGTGTTATTTGGAAGTTTAACCACATATAGAAAGCGTCTGGATATTTAGTGACCAGGTGGTGTATAGCACCTTGCATCAATTCCTCCTAGTAAACTGCACATACTGTAAAGCAAGGAATGCTAAACACTAAATTTCCCCAATTTGCTACACCTACTTGAATAGACTTTATTTTCATGATCTCAGTGTGGTTCTGTGAGACACTGTATGTGGAAACCATGTTTTCTGATTCTTCTACAGCTTCTATTGTTAAGTTCAGTCTTAGAAGTGTTGGAGTGCCTGGAGTAAGCTTTTTGGTTTTTGATATTTGCTGATCTGAGTGCTTCATGATGGTGGAAAAAACTCAGAGTTCTCTTAGCAATCAAGTTCCATCATGTAGCCTTTAAAGTTTACTCTGCTTTTAAAGCTTCCTCTGCAGTCTTCCTTCAACTTCCATTTTCATTCTGGGAGCAATTCAATACCTACAGCAGATCCTTCCTGCTTGAAAAAGGCAGAGTCAATTTCATATTTTACACATGAACACTGATCTATGTGATGGAGACCTCAAGTAAGAAAACACTTTTTTATGTGATGTATTTTATATTTTTCTTTTTTTGATAAAGGGAAACTGCTGAATCTGATGTGAACAAGAACTCTATCATATTTAATACTGCTAAAGGTTGTCCAAAGAGAAAGGCAGCCATGGGAAGCTTCTAATTTGGTATTTAGCCATCTGTATTCTTAGAAAGTCAAGACTTGTCTCTGCCTCCATTGTACCCCAAGTCTTTCTAGGAATGTAGATGCTAATTTATTGACCAATTAATTAATAGTAATTCAAGAAAAACAAACCCAAATGCATTGTCTCATTAAATGTGATTATTGTATGTTGAAGCCTTTTCTATTTTCTAACACTATAGGACAAATCAGGGATTCCTCGTCCTCATTTTTCAGGAGAGGCCAGCAATATGGGTGACTTTGTCTTATTGAAAAGGATCACAGTAACTGAGTTTTCTCTAAAGTTCCAATGTATTTTAATTAGAAAATCAAAAGAAATGAGTGAATCATTGACAGAACAGAGACACAGAATGGAGTTAAGAGAATATCAGCCATTTATTTCATTCTTTTAATGTGGAATCAGCTTAACAGTTGTGTCTTCAAGTAATAAAAGGATTCTGAGTTTTCATGTCCATAATTTTAATCTCTAAGGCTACAGTCATTCCTTCACTGATCCAAAGGGAATGCTGGGCTAACAAATGCTGGTTGTCAATAACACTTCTTTCCTGACTCAGTGGAAGAGTTTCCCTAAGCAATCTCTCTATGGAACTCTAGGATAGGAGTCAGGTGACATAGATGGTAACCTGTTACAGTGGAAAACAATGTAGAAACATTTTACTGTGTGATGGGTGTCATCTAAAAGTATTATAAGTGAAATTTTTTGATTTAAGGGACCAGATCTTGAGTGCAGATGGTAGAAGTAATAACAGATTGAACTCAGTCAAGCTTTTCACTGCATATTACTTACATAAGTATAGTAGCATTTGTTACAAGCTTATACTGTAGAGACCTGAACTCAGGGTGTAGACAATAGAATGTTTCTCTGTCACGTTAAAAAATGTTCCTGAATCTTATAAAACAATGATATGCTTCTAAAAGTGATTTCCCTCACCTCACTCCCAAGAATTTTGTTGTGGAATTCAATCACAGCATTTCTTATTGGCAAACATTTAAGACTGTATAACATGAAGAAAAACAAGGTTTAAGTAACAAAAATGACAAAACTTGAAAATAGTTTCCCAAACAGCACCTCTAATCAGTATCTTTGCCAAAATCACATTTATTTACAGTAACTCAAGCTAGTCTTCAGAATGCCTATACCCCAGAGCATAATCAAAAGCTCCGAAAAAAGAAACTGCAAATTAAATTTGCCAAGGATTTCAAGCTGTTAATTTAAAGGGGCAAAGGGTGCTCAGGCTGTGAGGTAGGAAGGAAATCAAGCGTCTCCTTGGGTTGTGGTTGGGTTCCTTATCTTGGTTTTCCTATAATTGCCTTAGGCTGGGCTGGGTTTTGCTTATTTATTTTTCATTCTTTTAGGATTTACCTGAGCTTATGTCCTAAAGGGATTTGAGACACTTTATAGAATTAAATACAATGCAAAACATAAAAATATTTAAAAAATGAAAATCTGCTTGGATTCCTGGCCCTGTTCCCTCTCATTTCCTCAATTTCAAGTTTGTCCCTGACAGGCATTAGTGCCAATCCAGTGCCGACTCAGAGGGAAATAAGGAATTCCTGGATTTTCGAAGGTGAGATGTGCTTAGCCATCAGGCACAACCTTATTACATTATGGGAAAATGTGAAGAACTACTTAGCATTACTTCCAGAAGAGACAGCTAGCTACATTTTGGACTGAGGTTGAGTTCTCACATGTGGACCTCTGTCTTAATCATTTTCTTCTCTTACTAGTATTGTTTATCAATCCATGTCCTTGCTATATATATATATATATATATATATATATATATATATATATATACACACACACATACACATACACATACACACACATATATATATATATATATATATATATATATATATATATGGATACTGTTTGGAATGGCATCCTAATTTTCACACACTAATTTAAAGTTACTAGATGGAGAAATGAAATTACAAGATGCTAGTTAAGTCTGAATTTTAGATGACAACAAATAGTTTTCTTTTTTTAGTATAAGTATATTCTAAATATTACATAGGAATATTCTTTTCTTTAAAAATTTTAGTTATACATGATATGCAAGACTGTTGCAAAAATAAGAGAGAGAATGTTTTGTATGAGACATACTTACCTTAAAATAATTACTCATCCCTTACCTAAAATTTGAATTTAAGTGGACATCCTGCATTCTGTCTGCCAACTGAATACTAACTTCTAAGATTTCTCTGGAGCTGTCACTGCTTGCTTATATGTCCATGTCAGTGTCTATCATATTCAGACTTCTCTAACCTGTTGAAATGCACTTACCTGGTAATTTCTGCCTGTTCCTCACTAATTTTTTAAGTTTATTACTTCTCACTTCCTGTGGATGGCTCCCTGTAGGCAGCATTCCCTATTGCATCTGCATGAACTTCCTGCATTTGCCTGCTGCTTTGTGGCTGTGTGGTATTTCCCCAACACGCCTGGCCCCACAAACCACTCCCATGTGACTACTACTCTCACTTCGCTGACATTAAGTCCTTGTTTTGTCTGGCACAATTCTATTAAAAGAAACAAATAATTAGTCATTACCTACTTAGTTCCAGGCCTTGTATAAGGTTCTGCAAATACATGTGAAAAGGAATAATGTATGTGCCCTATCTTCAGAGACCTTGGAAACCAGGCAGAAGAATAGATATTAGAAAAGTAAATAATGTTAATAATTACTCTTTCTGGATGCTTACAACAGACTACAAACATCTCTCTTAATTCTTGTTACAATCCAACAAAGCATGGATATCACCTCCAAGAAAGAGAACATTGAGATTGTGAATATTAACAACTTTCCTAAACAAACACTTTCTTAAAGGCACAGTGGGAACAGGGACACAGATCTCTGACTCCAGATACCTTGCACGTTGCATTGGCCCAATCTCAACTGAATCCACTACTACCATACAGCATTTATATTTTGTATCCAGTAAGCCTCCCCAGAGCGGGAGGAAGGTAACTGGTGAGTGGTTTTATGGAGCTATGCTTTTGTCATTATTTGATGACACTGGATAGAAAGGTTCATGCTCATTAGTACTTCTAAATTTCTTCCTAACTTGTATGGGGCAAAATCAAGCAAGCAGGATTGATATCCATGTTTTTAAAAGAGATACCTATTCACATGGATATGGTGATGAGAGCAGAAAACATAGATAGGCCATTCCTGTTCCCAGCTGCCCTTGATTCTAGGGCTGGATGACTCTGCAGTCATTGAGCCACATGCTCGGTGGTCTTTCTACTATTGAAACAGGGATGTACGAAAAGTAGCTCACCTTCCTCTCTCTTAAATACTCCATCTCCTGCTTTGTTTCTAAAACCATATACATAAGGATATTACATAGAAAAATGGGTTGTATTCTAGTTGTTTCTGGGATCATCACTGGACTTGAATCTCAATATTTAGTCTTTTTGGCTTAAAATTTTAGTGGTAATGGAGGGATTCAATGGAATTTTCCACTTACCATTAGTGGACATAAATCTACTTATGTTACTGAATGCCAGGCATGTGCAAAATCTGTTTCATTTTCTTTCTTTCTGAGCAACTTCCCATGCAGACAGCTGGAAGTGGTTTCCTCAGCCACAGACTCAACCTGATGTTTTAGCTCAGTCACTCATAACTCTCTTGGTATTAGTCCCTGAATTTCCCAATTTAACCTTCCCAGAGAAGATGTTATCATCTCAGGTCCTACACACCATTGAAGTTTGGTCTCTTGTGAATGGACTGATGTAGAATTATGTGCCTTATTTTGGTCTTAGGAGCTGAGCTGAGAAGACACAGTGTTTGGACAGATATGACTATTCAGTAGGTAGGCACTGAGGGTGGAAGGAGGGAGCACAAACACTTGGGGTGAGGGCAGAGATATTCTAAAACTTTTCTAGTAAGGATGCATTGCTAAATATGGAACTATACAGAGAATCTTACACAGTAGATCTCCAAGGCAGCAATGACATTCTAAGAACAACAGAAATTCCAGACTAAAATTTCTGGTTCAAAAAAGTCCTCAGTGAGTGTCTGTTTGGAGGTAATCTTTAACTACATCTATAATAATCAGTTCTAAGTTACTAAGATACATTCCAGTTTTAGAAAATAAAAGAAGGAGTTAACTGATAGAAGCATAAAGTCCAGATTTGATTTCTCCCAAAATGATTCATTTACATGATTGAATAATTTGTAAAGCTGGTGGACTTGAGATTGCCAATATTTTATGTACCAGCCCCACACTGCCTTTCTATGCTTTTACTTACAACACATTATGCTTTCAATAAATAAACATACAAGACACAAATGCTGTATAGGAGGAGACTTGTTGAAATGTGGAAATTTATGAGCCTTCTACCAGAATCTAAATATAAAAAAAAGCATATTCAGCATGTAAACATTGTTTTTTAAACACTTTGTAAATTATATTTTCTTCTCTGCCTTTCATAAATTGAATTCAAGTCTACCTTAATATAATATATCTCTAAACACTATTTTTCTTGACCTAGAAGCATTGTCAAAAGAGAAAAATGGCAGGTAATTGACTCAGTGAATATTGCCATTGATTACCATGAAACTGTAAGTCACTCTCCTTTCCGACATCAATCAAGGACAATTGTCCTCAGTAGGGATGAACCACAATTCACGTGCTGATAGAAAAATCTTCCCTATACTTTGTTTACTTTTTGAGGCTGAAAATATTGATGAAATGAAAAGGAAGAGAATTATGTAAGCACAAATTGCACATGTATACAGGAAATGTACATATCCATTAAAAAGAAAATATGATTATTCCCTGTAAATATTAAAAAGCTTTCTGAGACTGTGAAGTAGTCATAACAATAAAGAGAAGGCTACAGGCTCAAGATTTGAAGCCAGGCATCATAATGCAAGAATTTTAAAGCGACTGGAAAATAGGCCCTTTGGTTATTGGTGTTCTGGTTCTCCAGGTTAATGCCGTGCATTACCACCATTAGTTCATCACCACTGTTAAGCATGAGGAGCCCCCAGTGACACTCTTGTGCACACAAAACTTGGAAGAAACAGAACTATCAAGGTTATATCAGGGCATGTCCCATCACTACATCCACATTTCAGAGTAACTAGCTTGCCTAAGAGCCTGAAAGAACAATTTTGCTGATTTGACATTAAATATGGAAGCCTTCCAAAAATTAAAATGTTATAAGAAAGTTGTTTTTTTTGTTGTTGTCTGTGATTGATGGATCTCAAATACCTGCTAAGTTTAAGAGTCAGGCAGATATGTCTAAAATAGTTTAAAGAAGTCTGGCTATCAGCACTTTTAAAGTTAATTGAATTGCAAAGAGAATGCAAAATTTCCAGGTTGGCCAGTTTGCTAAACTAAGGTTTTAAAGTTAATCAAAACATTAAAGTCAAACTCTCCCTCCTTCATTCCCCCTCTCCATCCTTCTTCCCTCTCTTCTTCCTCCTTTTTTTCTTTCAAATTTATAATCAGTGCTGGGAAGAGAATTGCCTGCCATACTTTGATTCAGTCTATTATTCATTTTATCCTGTCTTTCTCTGGCAAGCTTTGCCTTTTACAATGAGATAATTTTACTGATTTGATCTGCCAGTCTCAAAGGGCTTTTCAGGGAAAAAATTTTCCTCAGTACAAATTTCTAGTTGGTGGTCTTTGAAATTGGATGGTAAAAATCTTTTAAGAAACTGATTCTATGTTAATGTGGTGATAGTGGTTAGGAGCTCTTCACTGGGCTTGGGGTTCTATCACCAGCAATTTGGTGAAAGCATGTGTTCATTTAAACCTAGGGCATTTTCTTTGAGGAAGAACTTTTAAGCAAGTAGTGAAGCATGTCAGAATCATAGCACATTATATTCAGAAGAGAATGTAAAAATCATTTAGTCCAATTCTGCTGCACTCCTAACATGAATCCCTTTAAAGATCACTGAATAGTAATAGCTATGACTGTGTCTGAATATCTCCAGTCAATTATCTTAGATGACCAATATTTATTTTGACAGAAGAATAAAACAATTTACAAATAAAATTCTCACATCTAAATTATAGTGGATGATCACTAAGATGTTTTTAAATATTGTAGGTATAGCAAATTAATTTTTATTTTCACTTTTAACTTGTAAGATTAAATAAGCACTCAATAGTTTACCCTGGTCGCTTTTAGAAAATAATATCTTTTTTCTTTAATGATATCTTTCTTATTAACATTATTTGTTGTGTGTGTATCTAGCAATTTCAGGATACATTCTCAAAAATGTTCTTACTATAGTGAGAAGTAATTTAAAAAGTCAGAATGATATAATGTAAAGAGAATGCCTGCTTCTATATCTCAGCTTCACATCTATTATATTGTGACATTTTTCTAGTCACTTAACCTCTCTATACTCCACTTATAAAGTTGAGAATATATTATCTACCAGATAGCATTAATGTGAAAATAAATTCATGGGTACTGATTAGAATAGTGCCCAAGGTATATTAAATTCTTCCTAGCCCAATCAGTATCTTCACTTAATTCAACAAATGATAAGGGCCAACTGGAGTCAGCTAATCTCTTTATAACTGCATGCTGATATTTATTTGATGATGATAGTGATGATGATGAGGAGGAGGATGAGGATGATAACAATGTTGATAGCTTCTGACTTCTGCTGAAACAGAACCAGTCTATCTTCCAAGTATTTTCACAACTGATATTCAGACAAATCTTGAGAGAACAACAAAAACAAATCCTTTTCTTTCTATGATTTCAATGAATTTGAAGATGCAGAAAAATGAATTGGATTGAAATAATTAAAAAGAGCTGAAAATCTTAAGCACCATTGCATATGGTAAATAAAAACGTGAATCTGACTTGCCCATATTCATAACAGATGTACAAAATTTCTATATTTAATTTCCTAGGTGGACCAGAGAATACTTCTTGGAGGTAACAGATGGGAAGACACATAACAATTAAGCAAGCAGGTCACCAGGTATAAAAGAGAGTGTAGCAAGGTTATACTAAGCAAAGTGAAAACTTACCACAAAATCAGAGGACAAGAGAGAGGATGGAACCTTCTGCTAACTGAGAGAATGTTGTGATAGTAGGTGTGCATTTTGTGAGGATATTAAAAGTGGAAAGAAAAATGAATAAATGAATAGGTCATGAAGGTCTAGTATGACCTGGTGTCCAAAACAGTAACGACAACAACAAACAACAACAAAAACCCTTACATTTTTATCCTGAAAAGAGTAAATAGCCATTAAGTGATTTCCTATCAGTTTGGCCTTTTTAAGCAATATCACCGAGCAAGGATTTGGGAGAATGTGAGATTAGGGACAGGAAGACTCATTAGAGGTAGTTACAGTGATGCAGGTAAAAAGGGCCTGAACCACTTGTGCTGGCTACCAGAATGTGGAAGATAATGAAGGTTTATATTTTAGAAATAATTTTCAATGATTTAACACTGGAACTTGCAATACTTAAAGGTTAGCTTCACTTAATAGTATTTAACTTCAGGGAATAAGTGTTTTTTTATTGAGTCAAATCTGGCTTAAAAAGGCTATTCTATTTTTAAATTAAATTACGACCTTATATTAAACAATTTCTTGTCAAATTGCCATTTTTGGTTAAAACCATTATGGGTATTTTCTAAACTGTGTTTGCCAACTTAAAAAAGGTGCTTACTTGCTCCATCTATATCCCCTTAAATGATGAGCAAAGCCATATTTTAAAGACTTGTAGTTCGTATGGGGATATCTTTGACATATGCATAGTTGTGAAATGCTCCTTCGATAAGACCAGGTATGTCCAGAAAAAAATCCAGCCATTGTTAAAATAATAATGGTTTGTGTGTCATTAATGTAACCTGGCAGCCAAGGAGAGTGGACTGGAATGAACATGAATGAACAATGACAATGTCACTGTTCTAGTCATTGGGGGCAGTAGACGCTATTGAGTGAGCATGTGTACTGTGTTGCTGTCACATTCAAAGTGACTGAGGGAGTAGAGCAACAAATCTGCATCAAATTTTGCATTAAGCTTGAACATTCCTTTGCAGAAACTATTTGGATGATTCAGAAGTCTGCAGCTATGGGCAGCTGGTGATTGGCAGCCTCATCACGAAATGCCTCGGTCATGTATCATGTCTTGTGCAGAGATTTTTGGTGAAACATCGAATCACCCAAGTGACTCAGTCCTCCTACAGCCCAGATTTGGCAACCTGTGACTTCTGACTTTATTCCAAACTAAAATCACCTTTGAAAGGGAAGAGATTTCAGACCACTGATGAGATTCAAGAAAATACAACGGGACAGCTTTTGGCAATTGGCAGAAATCTGTGAGGTCCCAAGGTGCCTATTCTGAAGGGGACTGAGGTGTCCTTGTCCTATCTACAATGATTCTTGTATCTTGTATCTTCTTCAATAAATGTCTCTATTTGTCATAGTATGTGGCTGCATACTTTCTGGACAGACCTTGCACCTGACCACAGCAATCACTAAAATGTGAAAGAACAACCAGCAATCCACATTCCATAGAGGGCCCTGGAATTATGTGAGATGTTAGAACTGTGATGGTTGCCAGACCAAACTGAGATGACTGAAGCTAGGGTTCGTTCTTGAGACCAGAGGGCTTGTCAGAATTTCAACCTGCACAGGCTGGGTTGGTGAACATGAACGGCTGACAGGAGAGTACATGGAGCTTTAACATCATCAGCTTTTTTTGGTGCCTAAAATTGTAAATTTACAGACTGCACACCCCTCTCAGTATTGATTTGTAATTCTAGTAGCTCAACATTTACTCAATGTTTTGTAATGCTACTTATGGGGAATTTATAGATATTTGATGAGCATAATTCTCTTGGTATACTTTTTTTTTTTTTTTTGCAGAGGAGCCATTGTAACCTTCTCCACATTGTAAGTCCATGTGCAAATATTGATAGATATGCATGACACTTGTGAACTGTCATCTTTGGAATTTTGTCCTTGTAGAGACTTTTTGAAGTTTTCCACTTATTGTTTATAGAAGAAAAAAATTAAGGAATACATTATAGACACAAATTTGTTGAAATTATCCTTTGGTCGTCTTGGCCAAAGAGAAAAGTTTTAAAGACCATTTTTTTCTGGGTCTGAAAGAAGCAAATGTTAAAATATGGGAAAAATTTGAAGGTAAGTTAATAAATATTAAGGCTATTATTTAGGCAATATGTAGAAAAGGAAGGGGAGATATTTTGACCTATTATATTCTAGCATCTCAAAATCTATATTGAGAATTTAAAGTTAAAAGGTTTATAGTTATTAAGTGTATACTGCATGTGAGACTTTGTAGATGCATTACAAATTTATTTCCATATTCTGGTGAATAAACATAGAGAGACTAAATAAATAACCCATGGTTACACAGCTGTAATTGTAAAGCTAAGAATTAACACCATATTTATTAAATGCCTTGGTATATTTTTGAATAATGCATTCAATAGTGACTATTCAAGCTCATTGCATAAAACAGTTGATACAAACAGTGGTTTTACAGGAGGTGAAGATAACATATAGTTGCATTGGATACTGACCCTACCTTTGGGGCAAAACACATATCTAAACAACTATATATCATGCCAGGTTCAAGTTTCATTAAAAAAAGTCAGATAAAAATCTCTGGACATTCATAAGAGGCAAATGTGATGTTGGAACAGATAGCAATTAAACTGTACCCTAAAACATAAGGAGCTTATGAAAATATGGATATCTAGAAAAAGGATTCATCAGGTAGAAGAATGAGATATATCCAAAATCTCATATTTGGGAAATAGCATGGCATGTGCTTAATAAAATTAAACTTGACGAGACAGAGCACAGCGGGCAGAAAGGAAATATTAATCTATTTGGATGAGATTGTGCAGGGTCTTCAAAGTCACAAAGTCTGGATTTCTTTCTCTAACCATCACAGCGTTATAGATATATGAATAACACAATCACTTTCCTGTTGTGTGGCTATTTTCTAAGGTGAGATGGGAAGTTATAATTCAGGCAGGTACTAACAAAAGCCTGGCCTAACTGAATGATTCTGAAAATGGAGTGAGTTGTTGACGAAAATCAGAGCTGAAGCAGATGTAAAATTGTCATGACTAGGCAATTAAACCCTCGGTGAAAAAGTATAGAAAGATGACTTCAGGATACATGTCTACACATGACTAAGGACCCTTGTGTTGCAATATCCACAGAGCACCACTCATACCACACAATAAGAGATCACAGAAGGCCTAACATATTTGAAATGGAAGATCCTGAAATGGAAGATTCCATAGTATTAGATCCTGTTATATTTACATAATATATTTATACTAATTGAGTCATGGAATTGTCTAGAATGCATTACAAAAAATGGCAATTTGCTGTTATCTTTAATTAACTATTAAAGAATGAATAGCAGTCTTCAAATGATTGAGCAACAGATTAAGAGAAGTAAATTTGTGTATGGAACAATTTCAAGCAAAAGGAATTCACATTTGGGAGACATTTCTGAACATAAGATTTGTGTGAGGATCATTTGATACAACATGTATCAGTGCTTTTTAAACTCTAAGTTATAAAAATGGTGCATCTATTCAACAAGTGTTCATTCAGTTAATTTTATGGGTCAGACCTTCTGGGTACTAAAAATAAAATACGAGTTACAAATGATCCTTCACCCAGCTCATTTATTTGTGCTACATTTAAAACATTATTTCTTAATGCATCATATTTACAATGTCAATAGAGGTGGAGTGTGTTTAATTCTAATTTTGTTTTCAAATTCTTCCTAATGAAAGTTATATGAATAGATTATTATTATCACTTCTAGAAATACTACTGGCCATATGTCATTTGTGTCATAAAAATAATAAGGTAATTTGTAATAACATTGATATATTGTTTAGTGACTATCTTCAAACTGTGGCAGTTTTAATTCTAGCATTGTTTTTTTTTAATCAGAATATCATGAGGCTAGCACATCTATTATGTATTTTTAAAACTTTCTATTGAAAAGACCATGACCAGGCACAAAAAAGATAAGCATTTGAATAAAGACTGTTTGAATTTTAATTATAGCCCTTCTAGTTTCTTGATGCATGGTCTTGAGCCAATTACTTATCATTTCTAATTCTTAATTCTCTTATGTAAAAGGGAGATTATCACACTTATCTCATAGGATATTGTAAAAATAATTGAGATAATATAGATAAGGCACTCAGTCTACTGACTGACACATCACAACCAATTAATACATATTAGCCACGCTGAATATTTAAATCACTAATACAGCTAAAGTTACTCTTTCCTCTGTTCTCTTTCTCCTCTTCTCCTTCCACCTCATCATCTTCTTCCTACCTCTTTTCAATACTTCAGAAGCCTGAGGTCCGCACCAACGAGAAAGCAGGGTGGCTACTGGCCTAATGCCATGAGATGATTCTGCAATGTCTAGGCAATCACTTCCACTTTAACTGCATCATTACTTTCTGTGCTATATTTTTTTTAAAGCCACAGCTTACTGGATAGCTGACACCATCAACTTGTAAAATTGGAAACATTGTTATTTGCCAAAACAAAAGTTTCAAAATGATCAGCACAGCTCTCTGAGCAGTTCATGCCCTGGTGTGCTTGGAGGTAGTGCCAGGGAGGTTTTGCTGGATTTCAGGCACTGGAGCTCATCAAAGGGGATTTATATTTTCTATAAATTATTCCTTTTGAAACCATTTTTAGGAATTATTTAATTCTTTTCAAGTAAAATTGTATGCAGAAACTTCACCTACACAATAGAATTTCAAAATGCTTTTCTTTTGAATTGACACTTTGGCTTGCCTCAGAGGAGCACATTTTACAAAGCTTTTGATATGGGACATATATGCTTTTCTTTGCATTTCAGAGAATGGGGTAGCACAGTTGGAAAGAATGCCCTTCAGTCCGATAGAAAGGCACTACATGAATCTCTGCTAGACTCCAAAAATTAAACTAGGAAGTGTGTCAACCTGCTGCCTGTATTACATCCATGTGGTTGAGTCTACAAGCCTCCATGTGGACAGTAAGTGAGGGTCAAGTGCAATTGGTACACCCTGCTGTTGGCAAGAACCCAGCATAGCAGATGTTCCTTTGTTCAAGGATGAGCACACAGGAAAAAAAATCAACATAAGGTCTATAAAAATTTTGAACCACAGGGAACAAGAGAGTGTTACCCTGAAAAAGAACGGAAAGAAAAGCTTACTTCCAAAAAACTATTTTCTAAAGCAAACTGAAAAATAGCATGGTGTGTTCAAGGTAAGATACAAGAAAATACAGTGACTGCTTAAATACTACTACTGCTGCTACAAGTAGTAATGATACAATGGCTAACATTTTTGTGGTGTTTACTAAGTGCCACATACTTTATATAAAGCATTTTGTATGAACACGCCATTAATCTAGAACTCGATCCTTTCTCACAAACTGAAAATGTGTAATCAGGGCTCAGATGGGAAGACATTGCGAGGACCTGCAAAACCCAATTGCCCTTCCTATCTGTTGAAACCTAATCCCACTTCCACCCTCGCCAAGATAAACCACTAAGCACCAACATTGTAAATTAGCTCCACATGTTTTTGCTTGGCTATATATGCCATTTTCTCTTACTGAGTTACCTGTTTTATGGATTTGTGTGAATCTTTTATTCATACTGAATACAAGTGTGTTTGTTTGATATATGTATTCTAAGTATCTTTATCTACTCCATGGGTTGCCTTTTCATTCCTAACTAGCCACTTTGGAGAACCTAATTTCTAAATCTTAATACACTTGAATTAACTATTTTTTGATTGCACCATGTGTATGTTTAAGAATGTTAAGATTTTACTTTGGGTGGTAAACGTGCAATGAAACATACAGATGATGTATTATAAAACCATATATTTGCAACCTATATACTTTTATTTACCAATGTTACCATAGTAAATTTAATTTAAAAAGGAATCTTTGTCTATTCCAAAGATTAAAATGTCATTAAAATGTTTTTCTGTGTATTTTTAGAGGCTTTCTTTCTTTCCCTTTCATATGTAACCTATATATTTGCAACAGTTTTGTGTTTATGATGTTAGACATGTGTGAATCAAGATATATTTCCCCCATATGGTTATTCAGCTAGCTCAGTCATTTTTTGATAAGGTCAAGATTTTTGCAAACAAGCTCACTGTTACCATTATAATATGTCAGTTGATTATGTATAAATCTGTTTCTAGACTCTTTAATTTTATTCCATTGATCAGTTTGTCTGTACATTCTTTTAACTGTTTAACTATTCTCAAATATCAAGTAGTTTAATCCATACACCAGCACAATAAATTGATACCATTCATACCATCATATTATAGCTGAGGAAACTGGGGCATTTTGATGTTGTTATTTCACAAAAGTAACATTGATTAGTTAATGGCAATGCAATTATATAATCTTTGACAAATTAAAAAAAGAAAAGAAATGCTGAGATATGGGTTGAAATAGAAAGAAAGTATACTTAAGAAATGATTTCAAGGAAAGCAAAAAAATAGTAAAAGTAATTTTCTAGTGATGAGCTATGAAGTATGGAATTAACAGGGCAGAAAATGTTTCTTCAAAAGTTCATGAATCTCTGTTATGTTTCTGTCTCAAGGTGTACTTTAATTCCATCTTATGAATTCACAGTTCTTCCTCAAGTATCATTTTCATGGAGAGACAAGACTGTTCCATACCATCACTCTCCACAGAGAGGTCAATAACATAAATATTGAAAGACAATTGTAGGTATTAGCAAGAAGAAAATGTAATGGATTTAGAATGGTGGCTGAAGCCTGATTTCTAATTTTTAAGATTTTCTGGGAAGTAAGAAAATGGACACTTAAAAATATCTGGGTATAAAAAACATGAGAGAGACTTTAGCATTTAGATGAAGAGGCAGCATATTCATTTATTATTTTTTGTTGTTGTTTTTTCCCTAAACTTAGAGAGAAAAAGCACTATTGCAAAAAAGTTTAAGCTGTAGGGCACATGTTTGTCTGCAAATTTTACCTGGCTGCTTTATGTTCTTGTGCTATCAGGGCAAGAACATTAAGCCATAGAACACTTATTATTATTATTATTATTATTTTTACTTTCTAAAGAGACAAACTTTAATGAGAAAAAGAAAGCAGAAATTAGTTTCTGAATTATTTAGAAATATCACAGGAGATAAAAACTGTTTAGTAGTTTCCACTGTGTAGATAATGCATCACGATCAATAAATAAATGCTAATCTTACCTTAAGAGCAAATATAGGAATGTATTATTAAAAAGAAATAAAATTGTTTGGCTTCATTATTCCTGCATATTTAATGATTTGTATATGACTTAGAAGCCATACTTAAATTTTAATATGGCCCCTTCTAATTGAGCCAAAGATGAATCAAAAAGAAATTTGATATGTAGTTGCTCTTCAGAGATGTTATTAGTTTTAATCAGGGACATTTCCCTTGTTTTACATATTGAAAACACTGTACTGCTTTGGAGCCACAAAAAACTTGGGTTTTCTGAAGTTTTCCTGTAAAAAGAACAACCCTTCCAGGGAACAGATGTTTAAATACAGCTGACTTAATACTAGAAAGAATATAATAGTCACCTCTACTATTGGTTTTGAAATGATCAATTTTAATATTGAAGTATTTTGTTCATAAGAACATAATGAATACTGAAGTATTCACTATTGAAGACTAAGCAAATTAAATATAGGCTTAGCTCTCTTCATTGTTTATTATATTTTCCTTTTTCAGAAATAAATAATTGCAAGTATTAGCAAAGCCCCAGCCCAAACCCTTCCTTCTTCCTTTTAGAAATAACTACTCTCCTAAAATTTGAAGTTTGTATGTATTATCTTCACATATCAAAAAAATTTGGCCCATAATTATACATTCATATAACAATATATTACATTGTTTTGCATATTATTTGAATAACTGCATACCACACATAAAATTTTGAAAAGCTTTCTCCTGGTATGTATTTTTTAGCTTTATTCATGCAATATATTATTATTTAGTTATCCATGAAAAACCTTTCATTATTTGAATAAAATATATCAATTTTCTAAATGAATCTGTTCCTACCCTTTCACAATCACAAATATTAAACAATGGCATGTCTTTGCCATGTAACCTTTTTCTCATGTGGTAAAGTATCTCTTGAATAGAAACTTAACCCAGAAATTCATTCTCAGTGAGGTTGTGAAAATTTATATTTCTACCAGGAATATGTAAGCTATTTTGTTTGCCCCATAATTTTGGAAATACTTAGTGCTATCAGGTGATATTTGGCAATATATTAGTTCATAAATGCCAAAATAAAAAAATAAATGTTGGTTTGCATTTCTTTTCATTACTAGGGTAATTAAACATCTTTTCAAAACTTTATTAGCAGTTGTTTTTTTTTATTTTTCAGTATATTTCATGTTAACAGGCTTTCTTATTTTTATCTTTTGCATTATTTGATTTGTCCTTATTGGTTTTGTTGTTTTCAGAATTAAAACAGTAGCATTACTACATGTTATAGATGCCAATTTTTCTTCATTTATTGAAATGTGTAGTCTTTTCCCAGTTTGTAACATGTTTTAAAATTTATGTAACATATTTTGCACTCAAGAATTTTTTCATATATTAATGACAACTTATTCTTTTGGCATGTTTTTGGTTTGTCTCATTTACAAATGTTTTATTATAGCAGTGTCATAGTGAATCTCCTGTCTAATAACTTTATTACTATAAGTGTTTTAGTATGTGTAGTATAAGCCAGGAATCTCTTCCCTCTGTTTGGTAGGTAACTGTTTAGACACCATTATACCTTATCTATTATTTTATATTTCTTTTCTGTTCCTCTATTGTTGGGAACTGCCCTGCCTGCTATCAGAAGCTGTAACCCCTGCCAAGGCTAAGACTGAGGGAATGACCTTGGAACCGTAAGCCAGCAAGGAGACAAGCTTATCTCCCTGGCAGGAGCACCACTTCTGCTCCTTTCACTTCAACCTGCCTGGTCCCCAATGCTTGGTTGGTTAGCCAATGACGGGTAAGATTCCCCAAGGGGGGAACGACCTAAAACAGGCATGATCACGTGGGAATCTCCCAAGGAAGGACTTTGGGGGCTACAGCAAAAGGGAGTGATTGATCCTCGTGCCTTGGCTTTGACAAAGCCTGAGTGCTCATGGTCTGCGAGGAAATCTCCTTGTCTCTTGGCTGCTTTAGTTCCCTTGCTCCACCTAAGCCTGAAACAATGGCAGGGTGGTGTAGCTCTGTGCTGGAAAGGGTGGGTTCCCCGGGTGATCAGGCCTAAGAAAGAATATGTAAAATCCTGTGAAAACTGCTTTGTTTAGAATGCTCTCAGTTGAATGAGAAGGGTCCAAGGAGGAAGTAAATTTGTTCCTCAAAGTCTTTTACAGCTCTTTGACCCTGATTCAAACTAGACCCTCAGACTTCCTTGTTGTCTATTGTTTGATCCTATCTTCCTGGCAATGAGTAATGAGCTTTACCTGAATTCTTCTGCAAATGAACCCAATAAAAGCCTGCTCAGGCGAGAGAACAGGGCACTCTCCCCTAGGGTGCTCTCCCCTAGGGAGGGTGGCCCAGTGCTCCCCACTAGAGGGAATGGCCAATCCGTTCCTAATTCCCCACAGGACCTGGTTGTCTCTGCATGTTTTTCTCATGTGTCAACAAGCCATCCACAGCGTTCTGCGGTCACTGCTATTTGGTGGCCAGGACACACTATTTTTATTCTTCATAAAAGTGCTAGAAAATAATATTTGAGTACCTACCACATACAATACATAGTGTTAAGTGACATGAGGGAAAATTAAGTGTAAAAAATATATGGTTGAACTTCTGTATTTACAAAAATTCCTGGGCCTGGCAATTATTTCAATGGAATGATTTAATACCTTATGGTAGGGAAGTGGATTTTTAGTGTCTGTTCTAGATTTTTATTGTTGCCTGATTTTTTTCCTGTTTCATTAAAAAGTCCCCATGAATAGAGATTGAAACAGCTTCAGAGTTTTCATCATGAGACATATTCTTGAAACATATTTTCAGGAAGCTAATTTCCAGGTAGTCAATTTGTTTGGGATATTTGCAATATTCTCACTGTTATAATATCCACTAAATTTGGAAATCCTTCAGGGAATGTAGGCATATCCTCTTCCCCTACACCCTTTCCCATTGGTTGGTGAATAACTATTTCTGAGGCTTTATTTATCACCTTAAGTTCAACATAACATTTTAATTAAACAAGTTACTTCCCTTAACAAGCCATTTCTCTTGCCATCTTGAAATGGGCTTCAACATTTCCTTTATCAATTGGTTTGAAAATTATGAAAAACTCTTAACTACCTACTTGTTCCTTATCTTCCATAGTCAGTTTTACCACATCATGAATCTACTATAACATGTCTTGAATTCATTGTTTTCTTTTCACTGCTTGCTGGAGATTGCTACAGTAGTCTTGAAGATGCACCTTTCCTCTGTAATCTTATTCTTCTTTAATGTTTCTAGTTTTCACAGCCACTTAAGATTTTTAAAACTTTGATTTCATTATTTAAACATAATGGTTAAAAATTAATGTTTAACAATTCTCTAGAGTATGAACTCAAATTCTGTAGTAAGTTCTTCAATGAGCATTAATATCAGGTCATTATTTAACTTTTCTACCATAGCTATTATTCCCCTACAGAAATTCCCTGCTTCATTTCAAGTAAGCCTGTTTATTTTTTTTTATTTTGCCATCTTCTCCACTTATGCATATATTATGCTAAAATTATTTTAAATCTTCTTTGGATACTACTTGTTTTATGATGATTTATTGGAGTGTCAGGGTAAATTGATCACTCCTTTTTGTATTTATGGCATTTCTTGAACAAGGCATGCATTGTTCTCTTTCTAATATGTATTCATTTTCTGTTCTTTACTTTTTGAAAAAAAAATGCTATGTAGGAGGCATAGGTAAACATGCTTCACCTCCTTTCACAACTACAGCAAAAATTACAGCTAGACTGTGAAAATATCATCCAGGTTAGTCAGAAAATCAAACTGTGTGGAAGTCCAACAACCAAGGAGTTGAAGAAGCCACATTCATCCAGACGGATAGGAGGGGTGGAGATGCAGTTAAATGTACAGATGCAGAATAGCATGGAGAGCTGGTGGAACATGTGGCCCCACATTCACATGTGGTGGATAAAAATCAGGAGTGATACTTCAGGAGCAAACTATCCTAGCCCCAGATCAGATCACCCAGTCCAGGGTTCCAGCACCAGGAAGATAAGGTCCCATAACTTCGGGTATAAAAACCAATGTAGGTTGGGGCAACGGAAGAAACTGTGGAATTCTCAAGGGACTCCTCTTAAAGGGACCACAGTGGAGAGTTAACCTACAAAGGAGTTTCCTTAAAACTATCAGCTGACTTCTCAAAAGAAACTTTGTAGACTAGAAGGGCCTGACAAAAAGTATTCAAAGTGATGAAAAGCAAGGACCTACAACCTAGATTACTCCATCCAGCAAAACTATCATTTAGGATTGAAGGGCCGATAAAATCCTTTCCAGACAAGATGAAGCTAAAGAAGTTCATCATTGCCAAGCCATTATAGCATGAAATGATAAAGGGTCTCATTTAGGAAAAAGGAGATCAAAACTGAATATTAAAATGGCAACAAATTCACAACTATCAACTGAATCTAAAAAATAAACTAAGCAAACAAGCAAAACAGGGACAGAATTATAGATATGGAGATCATTTGGAGGTTTATCATCTGTGAGGGGGAAGGGAGAGAATGAGGGGAAAGATGAGGGATTAAAAAGTAAAGTTTGTTGGTACAGAATAGACAGGGGGGTGTTAAGAACAGTATAGGAAATTGAGATGCCAAAGAACTTATGTGCATGACCCATAGACATGAACTAAGTGAGGGGGTTGCTGGAGGGAATTCAGGTACTGGGCAAAGGAGGGCAAAGAGGAAAAATTGAGACAACTGTAATAACATAAACAATAAAATAGACTTTAAAAAATAGTGTTGTGTAACTTGTAAACATTGAAATGTATTGTTGTAGTCTGAATGTGTATTCCCAAAATTCATGTGTTGAAACCTACCCCCTAGGTGATTGTATTAGGAGATAAGGACTTTGGGAAGTATGTAGGTCATGAGGGTGGAACCTCATGGATGGGATTATTGCCTTTGTAAAAGTTGCCTGAAAAAACTCTCCAAACCCTTAAAACATGTGAGAATACAACTAGAAGTTTGACCTGGAAGAGGGCCATCACCCCTCCTGCTGACACCATGATGTCATACTTCTAACCTCCAGAACTAAGAAAAATAAATTTCTGTAGTTAATAGGCTACCCAATTTCTGCTATTTTATTACAGCAGCCTGAACAGACTGTGATATGTTCAGTGAATAAGTTTTCAAGACAAACCAAGCAATAATACAAAGAAAAATACATGTAGAACTTGATATACAGCAATATATTTTTTTATTATTTATGGGCCCAGCATGCTTCTGCCACACTATTCTGCTATTTTTATTATTTAAAAAACAACAGTATGGTTCACCTTGTTAACAAAATAAAGAAGAAAAATCATGTAATCATCTCAATAACTACAGAAAAGGCATTTGGCAAAATTCAACATTGCATTATGATAAAACTTTCAAAAGAGAAAGAAATTTCTGTGATTTAGTAAAGAGTGTCTATAAAAAAAAAAAGTGAACCAGTATCACTCACAGTAATGAAAATCTGGATGTTTTTTATAGAGCCTAGGAAAAGACAAGGAATTTTGCTTCCGTCATTCTATTTAGTATCTTACTGTCTTCCCAGGCAGTCTAACAAGTGAAGAAAACATAGTAAAGGACATAATGAGTGGAAATGAAAAGGTAAAATATATATTTATCCAAAGAAAATATTCTTGTGTATTAAAAATACTGAGTAAATTGGCAAAATTTGACTAGATTCAACAAGTGAACTTTTCATTATTGCAGTTAAAAATCAGTATGCAAAAATACATTGTAATTCTAATGGTATCAATGGACAAATGAAAAGAAAGTTTTTGAAAAGAAACAAATCAAGACTATTTATGCTAGCACCAAAATATTTAAAAACATAATTAAATGTGAGAATATATTCTGAGATCTCTATTTTGAATTATTCTACTTACATGTTTTTAAATACAGGCAAAATTAATCTCTGTGTGTTTTCCTTCCATTTAAATACTGATGCTTAGGGACTTTGTCAAAATACATTTACAATATTTACCGGTAAATTCATTTTTTAAAAATAAATCCTGTAAAGGAATGATTTGGAACTTGGCTTATTGAAGTCTAGAATAGATCCACTTCTATAGCCCACTATATCCAAGTCTATCTCAATATCTATATATACTATATATACAAATATAATCTACTTTCATTTATTAAATGAATTATTAATTAAACAATCTTAAAATATATTTGCACTGTTGTAATTATCAGTATTATGAATATCTATTGTAAATAGCTACAGTGTCTCCAAGTAATTAAACAGCATGATATTGTTTATTATCAGTGTGGACTCAACCATTAAAAACTGCCATTCCAATTTCACATTCTAACAGAATTAGTTTTTATGTTTCTCACTTTTATTATATTTAAATTCATTCCAAGGAGTAATCAACCAACCATTATAAACTTCATGTTGATGATAGTAGTCCATCTTAACTCTTTGGTGTATAATCTAACTGTATTTAGTGAATATATAATTAATGTTCAAGACAGTTTGTAATTTCTTTAGTATTGATGAGTTTTTTAGAATATGAGACTAAAATCATATATTTTACCTCAAATGATTACTTAATATCTCTCTCTGGCTTTAATAACTTAGGTTCAAAGGTCAAAGACAATACAAATAAATCTTAACAGACAATTGATATTCTTTACCTTTTCTATGTTCCTCTGACATTGACTTTCACAATTTATATACCTGTTGTTCAAACAGTTTTATCACGAATACCATGTGCTGTTCAGTATGGTGACAGTGCTCTCGCTCACATCCTGGGTTTTACCATTACCAGCAGCATTTGCGCATCCTCCAGAGCCAGTAACTAACTTTCTGCCTTCAACCACAATTTCTGATTCTTCCAGTTCACTTATGCAAAGAAATCCACAATCATGACTCTGTTTTTAAGAACACCCTGGCTGATCCACATGACAGTGGAACAGAAGGACATGTAGGACCTCTTGTTGGACAGTGGAGCCTGACTGGAGTGAGCATTTATATGCTCAGGCATGAAGCAGCTCCACACAGCCCTAGTGGGGTGAGGAGGGTGTTTTCTGAGGCAGCAATTTAGTACAGGGGATTGAAACCTAAGCAGAATGAAAAGGGTCTACGTGTGGGGTGATGGTATCTGTGGTGATCCAAAGCATGGCGACCCAACAAAATTCCAGTGGGTGGAGGACGGTGCACATATAGGGTATGGCAGTAGTCCAATGTGTGTACTGGAGCCAAGCAATCAAGCACCTTGATATTTATGCTGGTTTCCCCCACTTTCATATTTGTCTCTCCCTTCTCTGGCAGTAACAAACCTGTTCCCCAGGTTCCTCAAAATATGTACAGATTTTATCAATTTCCTTGTATGTATGAAATTAAAATATCAACTATAGTGAGTAGAAAGAAGGGTGTTTATAGAATATTGAGAAACTGAGAAAAACTAGAATGGTTACAGAGGTGTTACATTGCAGATGTTGACACCGGCTCCTAGTTTCACAGTAAAGAAAATGTAGCTTAAATATCATTGTCTTTAATTTATTATGATATGATCCAGAAGAACCATCAGGATGGGTGAAATAAACACCCTAAAAACTTACCTCACAGTACTATGCATTGATATATGGGAGAACAGCATACACACAAGATTTACAGTGAGACAGAGAAGGATGTCAGGGCCATAACGGGGTGAGGAGAGCATACACACCAGGAGTGCAGAGTCCCAGTGGAGAAATAGAATTAAAAAGACCCTTTGTTATAACATTGAGCAATCATATCAAGTGCCAAGTTAATTTCTAACAACTTTGTTACAATATAATGCATAAAGCTGTACAGTTGCCATTTTAAAGTGTACAATTCAGTCAGTTTCTAGTATGGTCACAGAGTTGTGCAACCATCATAACTACCTAATTCTAGAATACTTTCATCGCCCCCAAAAGGGATCCCCTACTCATTAGCAGTCACTCCATTCCTATTCTGTCTTCATGACCAGTCTTAGGTTACTACTAACATATTTTGTGTCTCTGCTGTCAACCAGTGATTGTTGGCACCAATTCAGATGCCAACAGGAATCCTTAATTTGGGGTGCTGTGAAGGAGGACACTTTATGTAGTTCAAACAGCTCAAAGGTAACACACCATGGCTGAGAAAACAACATAGTGGCCAGGTGACCCTGAGGTCAGGCCCTTCTTCAGCTACGGAGCTCTGCTCCTAGATAGCCCAATGGTCCACCCCATGATGGTCCATTGCCCTCTAGGGTGCTGGCACCAAACAGGGGAAATGCACTCTCAATCTTCAGCGAAAAGTGAGCTCCTTGAACCAGAGAGGAAATGGACAGAAGCCCCTGCCTCTGGCACCCAATTTGCCCACCCTTATGCAAATAAGCACTCTGAATTCTGACAGTTTGATTGGCCCAAAGGCACTATCATGATTGTTCAGAATAGAACTTCTCTTATTGGTTAGAACTGGGCAGCTTCAGTGGGATATGGAAAGACTCAATCTTATTGGTTGAAATAAGATTCCAGGAAATATTTATAAGGTCCATTTAGAAGGCAGAAACACAGTGCAGACAGGCCGTTCAGCCCAGGGGCAGGATGCAGTTTAGTCCAGAGGCTTCTCAGAAAGTGCAGTTTGTGGGAAAAGCTCCTGGGCAGAAGTGGCTGCTAGGCCCATCCTCCTCTCCCTCCCCCTTTCCCTCCCCTCTCCTTCCCCTCCTGTGTTTGACTCCTGTAGGTATGTCAAGACATACAGAAGCCTGCTTGAAGGGACTCTTGCTTACTACACTTTGGAAAATTTGATCATCAAAATAAGCGATGATAGTAATAGATTGTAAACCATTGACAGGACTGGTTACATTTACTGTTGTGCCAAGCATAAAATAAAAATGCAAGGTTTTTTTTTTTGTTTCCAAAGCAGGCAAAAAATGCCAATAAAGTTGCTAAAATAGAAAGATTCCCCCACAAAAATGTTTTATTACTTGTCTACATAATGAGAGTCTGTATATGTTGCCTAATAGTCCTCTATCAGATGTGTCTTTTGAAAATATTTTCTCTCAATCTGTGGTTTGTATTTTCATTCTCCTAACACTGTCTTTTGCAGAATAGAAATTTTTAATTTTAAAGAAGTCCAGTTTATGGACTTTGTTTCATGGATTGTGACTTTGGTGTTTTATCTAAAAATTATGGTCAAACACTAGTTCATGTAGATTTTCCGGAAAGACAAAACTATGGAAAGAATAAGATCAAGCAGTTGCCAGGGTTTGGGGGCTTGGTGGGGGAGGCGAAAAGGTGGAGAGCAGAGTATTCTTAGGGCAGTGAAACTATTCTGTACAGTATTATAACGGTGGATACTTCTCATTATGCCTTTGTCCACACCTGTAGAATGTGCAATCATACCAAAAGTAAAATCTACAATGGGAGCTACAGACTCTGTGTGTTGACGACGTGTAAGTGTAGGTGACGCAATGGTAAGAAACGCACCGCTCTGGTGGGAGGTGTTGGTAATGGGAGAGGCCCTGCTGTGTGGGATCAGGGACATCTCTTGCCTCTGCTCAAGTTTTCTGTGCAGCTGAAACTGCTCTAAAAGTAAGATTTATTAAAAATTATGAAATTGTTTGTCATTGACAATTTTGTACTTTAAACAAATGTGATATATCAATACCAAAACCTTTTTTGATATTCATAGTAGATTTTAACTTGCTCTTAATTTTTAGGTTGTTATCATATTTTAAGAGGTCAGATATATTTCCAAACATATTCTACTTGTGATGTATTAAGTATATTAAACATATGACCTAGTGCCTAATGAATGCTATGTTATAAAATCACTTTTTACTAATTTTCCACAGTACTCATTGCTTTGGATACACAGTCTTAGCATGATGATTCACTTTAATATCAAACTAAATCTTTCTATATTTCTCAAAAGAGATTGATCATAGGCACACAAAACTGAACATGGCATAGAAGTAGATAGAATGATTTATACAGACACCAGCAAATGTATGCAAGTTTTAAAAAATGGTGAGATTAAATAACGTTTGTGGTCTACTTTATGGCATACAAATATCAATTTCTGGTTTTGATATTATACTACAGTAATATGTCACCATTGGGGGAATCTGTGTCAAGTGCTCAAAGTATCTTTATACTATTTTTGATAAATTTCTATGAGTCTATAATTAACAATGAAAAGTTAAATAAAAAGTTTAGTCAATGATAGGTATCATTATAACCCCATCAGTCCGTCTACCTCCTTAATTGAGAAAATGAAACAAAAACTCTAATGCTGGCAAGAAATATTTATTACACTTTTATGCAATTTGACTACAAGTTATATATATATGTGTGTGTGTGTGTGTATATATACATATGTGTGTGTGTATATATATATATATATATGAGTGTAACTTTTCAAAGCTAGAGAAACTGACCTTATTTTTATACACAGAGATTTTGAGCTATAAAGAATTGTAAAAGCAAATCAGTATTTATAAACCAAACTTTTCATTAATACCAAATAGGCCTTTAATTAAATATAATCCTACTATATTAGTCTACAAGCTAATCAATTGACAGGAATACACTGGAAATTTACTCTTTCTTTTGTATTTATTTACTAGAAGCAGTGCTTTAATTATCTGACAAGATACACCTTATCAATCTTTAAAAAGAATATCAATAATATATTAATACCTCACTACCTAAAGACACCTTCTGGATTCTTAGTTTATTGATTATGTATTTGCTGGTTGAGCATTAATGAGCCATCTTTCTCCCTAATGTCCCAGTTGCTCCCCAGTTAGGAATCCTGTTCCCAAGGAGACACATTTATTCCTTCAGGTCATCTGTGTGCCATTTAGTGCATCATTAGTTTGATAGAGAAAGCCTGCTCCAGTGCACCAAATGCTATCTCGGCGGCCAAAACTTGTTAAATCTAACAAATTTAATGGTAGCCTGGAATCTTGAGAAAATGATGCTGGATCAAAAGTGAGTTAGCCAAAATTTGTGTTATAACTTCTATTGGGATAAAAACATTTAGGATCGCAAAGAAGACCAATCACTGCTTGTAGCCATGGGTTTGGAAGAGACTAGTGGCCTAATACGGAATAAGAACTTGATGTGGGTGGGTGAGTTAGAAAACAATTCTTCAGAGGCCCTAGAGTATAATGCTGTAGCAAATAATCTTTCAATATATCACCATATAAGAAATGGAAAGCATCTGTTCATTTGTGTGTTCTTTGAGTGATATTGGTAAAGGCATCTAAATACCTTTCTTTCGTAGTCATTCTAAAGATTAAAGTCTGTCTTATTTCATGATTTTATGTTCCATGATTTTATAATTTCTAAACCTCTAAATTATTAATGTTTAAATATTAGCATTTAATTTATTCATTCAAAAATACTCATTGAACACTTATTATTTTCTAAGCATATTATTCTCCAATAGATGCAAAAAGATGAATGAAACACAGCTGCTTCCCTCAAATAAACTGTTTCTACTGGAAAGTCAGTTATATTAAAGTAAGATATACCTTATCATATGGTAGTACCAATGCTAAATATTTTTTGTATTACCCCGATTGATTCTTACTGTATTTCTGTGTTGCATCTGTTGTTGCCTAACTATCAAATGGCACCAGGAACAGAGCTATAAATAAAGGCAGGTTTCTTGATGCTTTCAGCAGCAAGGAGATATCTCTCTGAAAAACCATGAAGTGTCTCAATAAAAAGGGATTTGAGGTAGCTAATATTAGGATTAGGTCTTGTTTAAGGTGATTTTAAGTAAGAATCAAAGAATTAAATGGTTACTCTGGACTGGTAATTTTCAAGAAGCAGTGATAATTCTATGATTATATATGTTAAAGAATCTTGTTGAGAAAGCTGGAATAATACAAGGAGACTAAAGTTCTAATTGGTCAAGGAGCAGTAGTAACTCAAGTTATCCAGGAAAAGCATCTTTGGGGTATATATACATATCCTATGCATATATATTACATATAACAGACCAAACAGAAATATATATAACATTAATTAACATATGCCATGCATAGTAAATATATACATATGTGTGTATATGTGTGTTTGCATATATGTGCATGTGTGTGTATATGTGTGTATATAGCATTTGTCTGTTTAAATGAACATAAAATTATGACATCCCAGTAGCTATGATCACATTTAATACCCAGACCTTGGTTTTTAATATTATCCTTCAAAATAGGAACTAGTCTTGATTTTAAAACTGGGATAAGGAAAACATAAAGTGAACAAGGAGTATTTTGTACTACCAAAACATGCAAGGGTAAAACAAACAAACAAGCAAACAAACTGTGTCATGTTAAAAGGACATGGGAGCCAACATGAAAGAGCTGCCATTGCTTTAAGCAGGGACAATATGAGCAAATAAGGATATATATATAATCATATATATGATAGTATGTGTGTGTGTGTGAATGATAGTTTTGGCTCATAACCCAAAGACTGAAATTAGTGCCTATGAGTCCATAAAATGCATAGGTGAAGGCAGCAAGAGAGAAGCCATTATTTTATCTCCTCCAGCTGGGAGAGAGTTTTGGGATAGTGGAGGCTGTTACCTAAACCAGAAATGCAGCACAAAAGTGAGACTGCAGTTTTTTGGTGCTACCACAACAGGGATCAATAGGAGCGTAGAATTTACTGGGGATTAAAAGATTGGGCAGAAAATAGCAAGTGTCTTCAAAGGCCTACCAGTCATTCAGTTGAAACGGAAATAAAAGTATTATTATAATATATTATCTGATGTGACAAAGTTAGGTGAGTACTGTGGGGAAATAGAGAAAAACTACATTACCTGGGATGCTGTGGAAGTGCTGGGGGATGTACTAAAGAAAGGCTTCTGGATGGATGCCCTGAAAAACAGGGCCATCTGCTCACGGGCCCAGGCCTGAAGCAAGATGCTCTGAGTAGACAGAACTCTGAGCCACTTTGGGCAGCAGGACTGTGAAGTTACAGACTGAGAGCAGCAGATGATGATGTTGGAGAGACAGGCACTTTTCATCAGCAGAGATGTCCTTTATCATCCAATTTGAATAAATGCTCTCTATTCAGTATGCATTATTGTAGAAACTTGATTCATAATTTATTTCAACTCAAGACAGAACTGATTTTATTATGTTTCTTGAGGTCTGATATCTCCAAAAGAGAAAGCAAGGAGTTTATAATATGATTACCAGATATTATGTCTCTATTTTTAATATCATCTTCACCACTTTTCACTATATATGTCAGGAATGAACAGATTAAATAACTGTTGATTCCTTGAAATGAACCTGAAAATAGTCCCCAAAACCCAAGTATGCTCAACTCAACTTATTTTATATTAAACTAACACAATTCATATAACTGGACTGCTTCCTGAAAATCATTTGTCAGCGATGTCCTTAAAATTCTGGATGCTTGTGAAAATATGAGACAATTGAGTGCCAAATATGCCAACCTTTCAATGTGTAAAATACATTGGATATTGTATGTGTCAGTTGATTGCTTCTCTGGAAAAGATTAAAATTGAAATGTTAAAGAGTACAAGTATAAAGTGCTAAGGGAGTGCTTATTTCACTGTTACAAATGTAATACTTTCTAAGGAGTGGAGAAATACGAAAAGAATAATCTTTGAAACATTCACAGCAATAAATATATCTGAACATTTTTCTAATTATTTTGGAAATTGCTTTTTGTAATTATCTCAGACTTTGTGTTAAGGTGTTATATTACCAGATAACGCGAAGTTGAATCTTACATAGATGTTTTCCCATATCAATTGGGAAATATAAGCACACTGAGCTGAATATATCCAGGATAATCTCTATTAAAATACAGTATGCATTTTCTAAGTGTAAGTTACTGTTTCCAGAAATAAAAACTCATTCATCTTTTGACTTTTGCATGGATGAATTCAGTTTGTACTGTATTTCTTTTCCCTTGTGGAGCTCCTCCAACTCCAAGAAAGAGGATAACACAAATTAGGTTATTGTCTAAAAAGGGATTCTTTGGAATGATTTGACATAAGACCCAATGTTGTAAGCTGCAGTAAGGCTTTTGGAAAGGCCAACTCCAGGAACTTCCAAGTCCTGAGGAACTGAGGGTATTGCTGTCTTTTCCCACTCTCACTCTTCCACTGTCCTTTACTACCCCTGCTCTCCATATTCTCTTCACCTGAAGTTACAATATCTCCCTTTTCTGTTTCTCTTATGTATCTACTTTAATCTTCTGTTTCAGCTGACTGTCTTTTTCTGACCTGGCCCAGCCTTCCTTCTATGTGACTGTGAATTCTGCTTCACAGACTTTATAGAGACTGACGGGAAGAAACATCGGGTTTTAGTTCCAAATTCCAGGGAGATGCCCCAGTCAGCATGGTTGTTCAGGATATTCTGACTTGGAAGGGAGGCAAAAGTTAATTAAGAGTCCTTGAGAAGGAGATGTAGAGAGGGAAGAGAATGATTGAAGGAGAAATATTTGTCATTTCTGGGAAATAGAATATTTCTTGAGATTCTGCATGAAAAGGATTTTTATTCTTGTTGGACTGAGAGAATGACTTTTTTTACTCCAGAATTTTTTTTTTTTTACTCCATAATTTTTAACTTATAAACTTTATAAGCCAGGTCAAGGCACATTTGACCTTCCAACAGATGAGTTACTGGATGATAATATCAGGGATTCTATTGGTCCTCCTCTAATTGTACAGAACCATAAAAACATTGAGAATACTATAGGTCTCAGTTTGAATTTTGGCTTTAATTTACTACTGTTTGAACATTGAGACATTACTTACCTTCTTTATGTTTAAGCTTTCTAGTTCATGAAATGAGGAAAATCAGTCGTAACTCATAAGGTTAAAATGGTTCAAAGAGTTCAGGTCCATGTTCATTGTGCTGCCACATTGAAACAACCATGAAAAGGTTACTTCTATCTTCCTGTTATGTAAAATGATTAAATCTTCAAATATTTATCATTTGAGCCACATTTTAATTACCACATTTTCATCCCATTGGTGTGGAAGGGATTCCTACCACAGAATTATGGGGATAGCCCAAATATGACAGCCACTCTGGACAGATTAGATTAGCAACAGTATATTAATCACATAATCATAATCACAGCCTGGCGAAAAGGACCCTGAATTCTATGCAAGTCTAGAGGTGTTTATACTGGAGAACAGAGTGAATGACCAGGGGCTGAGGGAGGCTAACTTTTTAGTACCAAGAGGGTGCGGTGGCCCTGGTTCCCTCAGAGTACATAATTGACTCCTTTGAATAATGTGTGAGCTAACAGAGATCTGAAACCTGCTACTCAGGTAGAGGCAGGAACTGCCTTTGGTCCTTTTGATAAGGAAGGTTGTTTGGCTAGAGGACTTGATCTGCAGGAGCCGAGTGGAGAGGGGAGCCAGAGATTAGGCTATTAAAGCAGCATATAATATTGCACCTTAATTTCAGGCCATTTACCACAGTCACATATTCAGTTAATTGCAACTGATAGTCAAGTTCATGAAGGGAATATTTAGTGAGTAACTTGATCATGGTGAATATAAACCTGGCTTTGAAAGTTTTAGCAAAAAAGGACATCAAGATAGATTTTGATGAAGACCACTGACAGTGATGGTAAGTATACATATTAGTATTTTGGGCCACTGATTTACAGGGTCTAGGAGTCTATTTAGAAAGTACAAAAAATCAATTGTTCAGTAACAAAGATAGGTCATTTAAGCCTAGTTTAAACATAAATAAAAAGGAAACTTTACTTAGTTGTGTACCCTTTTATACTTCTACATAATATCAGGACTCAAATTATAAACTATATCCATTCTTCTACCATCTCATTGTAAAAATTCCTTGGTATTTTCATTATTTAATAATTACTGTAAGCTGTTTTGGGTATATGTTTGCCTGCAAGTTTCCCCATTGCATTATTTAAGGATTTCCTGTTTGCAAACACTCCCTTATTTTCCAGTTTCTAGTTAAATAACTAAACATTCATTCTATGTAAGTGATTCTATGTCTACTTTTATAACTATTAATGTATACATCTGACATCCTCATGTACCTAACCTGGAAATCCTACCCAGAAATTGAAATTTTGCCTGTCAGTTTGGACTAGTACCCCTCAACTCTTCCTGCTGATGACAGTGACTTACTTGCGCCCCATGTCCCATTGCTCAGTCCCAGGTGCCACTCATACCCACTAGTGTATTTCTGATACACTATTTTCATACCAGGCTTCAAATCTTCATTTTCTGGCTAACTACCTCTTTCCCCATTTTCTTTACAACTGGCATGCAGAAAAAAAAAAATCAATGTAATTAGATGAACTGAGTTCTGACAGTTTAATCTTGACCCAGTGACTGTGAGGTAAAGCAAGGGAGAGGAAACAGTACCATGTGTCTGACTTACTCTTATCGGTTTTACTTAATGAATTCTTGAAAAAGCAATTTTATTACTATTACTAAAAATATTTGACCTAATAATTATAAAGACATAACCAAGCCAAAAATTATTTATATATATAATTTTGTGATTTCTAATACCTTGCCAAAAAGTATAATGAATTCCTGCTACTACATCAGAACTCATTATTTCAAGTATGCCTACTGATTTTGAATTACATGAAAATAGAAAAAAATAAATTTAGGTCACCTTTAATGTTGCTTAGGAAATCGTACCTAGAATCAGTTTAAATAAATGATTAAAATGAAATTAGTTTGGCATCAAAACTCAATTTTCAGAAGATATCTTTAAATTTCAGAATGATTGAATGAGCTGTGCATATTATATGTTCTAGTAAATTAAAAATTATGACTTCTGAAAAAGAATCTGTAAATGTATACTTTTTTCTGAAATTACTCTCAAGATGAACATCAAAGATTGAAACAGAGAAATAGAATATAGAAATTTTTTATTTCCAAGACATTATATAAAAATTATATACAAATTGTGGGTAGCGTTGGTGAGGCAATAAATAATTTTAATGCCTCACTAGCAAATGTAAGTGGCCTAGTAAACATTAGACTGTACATATTTGGGCTCAAGTCCTTTGTCAGATAAGTATCATTGTTTTTTTATTGGTGTCTTATGAAAAACATAAGTTTTACATTTAAATTTATTTTTACTTCATAATTTAACATTATGAGTTAAATTGGGAGTGATTTATTATTCTTTTAAATTGTAACTTACATATTGTTGAACAGGTTCACTGACCATTTCATGGTCAAGTGAAAACATATCTTTGCTGAATGTAATGGTCTCATTAGACCAAATGTGTATAATGAAAATGCTTTCTCCCAAAATAAAGCTAGTTTTATTCATAAATATGAATCCACATTATTAAGTACCGTTTTGTAGACATAATTTCTAGTGAAGTGTGAAAACCACAGTGTTCTAGTAGTGATCTGGCTAATGAAACAAAAAAGCCTTCAAAATCAAGTGACATTTACATTGGGTTGGCCAAAAAGTTCACTTAGTTTTTTTTCATATGATGGCTCTATTACCACCTAGTTGTCTTTAACATCATTCAAAACAATTTTGTTAGATTGTACTGTGACAGCTGTCATATCGGCGTGAATTTTAAAAAAAAGCTTATTGAAATTAATGAATTTTTGTGCAGACATTTTAATATTGAAGGTGGAAAAAATAAGCAACAGTTGCAGCATATATCCTTTATTATTTTAAGACAGGAAAAACACAACTGAAATGCAAAAAAAAAGATTTGTGTAGCATATGGAGAAGTTGCTGTGACTCATCGACCATGTCAAAAATGGTTTGCAAGATTTTGTGCTGGAGATTTCTCGCTGGACAATGCTCCATGGTCAGAGAGACTGGTTGAAGTTGATTGCAATCAAATTGAGACATTAATTGAGAACAATCAATGTTATACCATGCAGAAGAGAGCTGACATACTCAAAATATCCAAATACATAAAATTATTAGTGAAAGTGAAAAATGTGTCTTTTATTTTATGGAAAAAACTAAATGGACTTTTTGACCAACCCAATAGTATGACTTGCATCATTTTATGTGAAAGTTAAACATGAATATATAGAAGTTGCTGACATTGATCTAAAACCTCTTCTCCAATTCCCGTCAACTTAGCTCTGTGAAATTAGTTTCTCTACTAGAAAGAGCATTAAAATAATCATAGAAGCAGTTTAGAATATTATCCCTTGCAAATGCCATGTCATCAATTTAATTTTGAGCAGATAAATTATTAACCAAGAAGAACTCTTTCCTTTGACACATAAAACACATTTCAGTATTGATATAAGCATGTCATTCACCATATACATATATATATATACACATATGTATATATACATATATATGGAAATTGTCATTTCATTTTTAATTCTTCTCTCTTTTTCTTTATTTTTTTAAAATTATAAGCATGTTATGGAGTCCTGAGATTACTTCAAATTTACTTCTTTTCTCTCCTTGAACACAACACTCCCCTGAAAGTCTTCTTCAGATAATACCTATATGTATATATTTATTTAATATTTATTGTAATGCATGTATCACTATATGATGAAACTAAAATGTCATAAATAGAAAAAAATTAACATTCTAATTGCCAGAGATACCAAATCACATCACAGAAGTCTTGTTAGAGTGATGTAATAACCTGGATTAGTTGTCTGTTGCTGTGTAAAACATTGTGTAAAAAGCAAAGACTTAAAATAAAACATTTATTGCCTCTAAGTTTCTATGGCTCAGGAATTAAAGTTTAACTGGGGAAGACTCTGCTTCCAATCCCCTGTAGTTTTTGGTGGGACTCAGTTCCTTACAAGTGTTGGACGGAGCAGGGCCTCAGCTGCTTGAGGAGTGTTGGCTGGAGGCCGTCCTCAGTTCATTGTCTGGTGGACCTCTTCAATGTAGCAGATTGCTTCATCAAATGCAGCAAGGAAGAGAGTCTGCTAGCCAGGCAGAAGTCAGAGTCTTACACAGTCTGAACATGAAAGTAACATCTTATCACCTTTGTGTGTTTTATTCATCAGAAGCAAGTCACTGGGCAGCCCAAATTCAAGGGTATGAGATTACACAAGAGCAAAAATACAAGGAATTGAAGGTCACTGGGGGTATCTTAGAGTCTATTTATCAGAAAGCCTCTCTTTTCACAAGGGACCTGGGAACACTGAGTTCAGAGTCAATGAATTGTAAGGAGAGAAGCTGTTTATAGAGAAAAATATGAAGTTAATTCACTGAAGACATGCTTAGAAAACAACTTGTATACTGAGGCTCTTCTTGGTATTCTGTACAAATGATGTTGACACTTCTCCACTTTCTCCAAGAGTAAAACTTTGACAACCTTTTTCTTACAATTTCAGTAGAATTGAAATGGGAGTGCATAGTCTTCCATCTTCCATGAGAAGCTTCACAGATATTCCAGAATTTTTTTTTAGTTGAAAGTATGTCTTATACATGTAAAAGTCATTGCAAAGGGCTGCATATCAACCTTCAAAATATTGTCAAACTCATAATATTAAGTTTCCTAATAGTAATGCTCCTTATATGGTAAGTATATCTCTTTACATTTGTGTAAGTTTTTTGTCTTTCACTTCATATTTAGTGTTTTATCATATACTACACACATTTTTTGGTAATTTTTAAAAAATCAAAATGCTTTTTTCATTGTACTTATGAAAACATTTTTTGGCATGTTCTCTGATTAATTTACCATGAATCTATGAAAAAGTGACATTATTTAATGTTATAGTGTTTATTAATTATAATTTTTAAATTATGCATTTGTGGTTTATAGCCATAAATGTTATTATCTCCAAAGACTCACACTTATTTATATCATTTCCTATTTTATTTATTTTTATTGTATTTTTACCATTGGTCCCCTTATATGCACCTGCCCCCACAATCACTGTAAAATCTCATTTTACTGATTAGGCCTTTAATTAAAAGTAAAACTGTTAAAAAATGACATTTTAAATTTGCTATAGCAGTGATACTAACTTTAAATGTAGAAGATTCTTCTCGTTAAGAGTTATTTGTTTAGAAAATACTATTTGAATTAATTTTGTTTTTGTAAATTAGGTGGGTTCGACGACATTCACACAGACATTGGAGAAACCATTCGCCCCAGCTGTTCTCCAACATCCCTCCTGGAATTCTCTGCTCATTTGACAGAACACAGAAGTAAGGGAATATGTCACAAAACAGGATTCAGTATAGGAAATAAGTAGCAGTGAGATCCATTTCTTATTGTACCCTATTGATGGACATTCCTGTTCATTGCTGAATTAAGCTCATATTTTATTTTAAATCTTTTTCTGGGTCCAATCAGGACTTTCATTATCTTTGGGAAATAAATATTTATATCCTTTCACTCAAACTGCTATTTTACCAGATCCTTCCTCTCATAATCAATTATAACTTTAAGATATATATATATATATATCATATGCATATATATCTTACCTCTCATACTAGATGTTTTACCTCTTGCAAGTTTGCATCCCAAATAACTAGAGAAGTGTCCTGCACACAACTAGTGTTCAATAAAAATTGGTGGAAAGAATGAAATGAATGTAGTACAGTGATTCCGGGTTATTGCACTGATGACTATTTAAGCTTAGAGTTTCAGTTTAGATCCACATTATGTTTAATGAGCCATGTTTTACTTTCTTTAAACTCAGAAAATGCATTAACCTTTCTTCCTATTCTATAAACCTAGTACTTAATAGCATATTTCTGGCTTTGTAAACAGTAGGATCAGATTGTCATTTGAATGAGATTCAAGATTTTTTCGTGCTAAATATGATACCTTTGAATACACTTGTACTTCTCTTATCACTTATGCCACAGCAATGCAATTTGGCCTGTAGTAATTTCCAGAGCGATAAACTAAATGAGAATTCAGAAGATGTCTAAAAGCACACATCCATAATAGACACTATTTTTTTATTTATATAAGTTAGTTTTCTCTGGTACAAAATATACCCCAGAAATTTGGCTTGACTCTTACAATAAACTTCTTTCAAATATCATTAAAATTCAGAAATATTGTGTGAGGCATTTAACAGGAAAGTGCATGAATGTTTTGTCGTGACTAGGGATAAATAGTGCTGTGGCATAGTATCAACATTTTTCTCTTATTCTAACTTTTGACTTATTTAGCTAAGTTGTAAATTAAATTTTCTATAAGTGATTATTTAATAGTTGTTTAAATTCTATGTAAAAATATAGTTACATAAAGAAATGAATATATTAGAAATATAGCAGTGTCAAAATGATAAGAATGTCTATTTACGAACAAATAATCTTGTGCTTACACTTAAGCAATATTAAAATTCAGTGACAGAGAAGGGTTGTAGACATTTCTAATTGTGAATTTTCATCGAATTAAGTATGTCTTTTCTGTCTACCATTTCCAAGGACTCTGTACAGGTATTTACCGAACTTGTGATGATACTGCACGTTTAAACATTTGAAGAGAAAAAAATCTTGTCAGAAGCATTTGGCTGAGTATTTATGAATAGGTTGTGAATCTCTGAGTGTACATTTTAGGAAGCCAACCTGCCCATTAACTGCATGTTGACTCATCAATTACTGCGTACTTACTGAAATTTTATTTAACTCTTGCCATGTATGAAGTTTGTGGCAATGTTGTCAAGATCTCAGAAATAATAGTAACAGGGCTTGGGGGGCAGGAGCATAGGCTGAAAATTAGCTGTAAGTTGAATTATGTAACACAAGTGGCGGGTGACATCTGGGAGGCAGCATCTCACAGCTCTTGAAAGCTCATTTTTGAATTAGGGTTAAGCAAATTCTTGATTTCCCATCTATTACCAGTGTGGCATATGACTTTATGTAATATCTCTAAGCTCTTTTTATGGAATATTGTAAGGATTATGTTAAATTTTATACTTCTAAAGTATAAGCATTGTATATGTGCAAGTTTATTAGGCATCAGGGATGATGTTGCATTATTTATTACTGATGAGAAGGAGACAGCTATGACTTTGCTGCTGTCTCTGATTTTTCCATAGCCAGTAACCAAAGTCAGTTTCTGTGGGGTGTTCCACATCCTGGGATAGGAGTAAATGTATAAGTATTTTATTAATTAAAGTATGTAGGAGAAGAAAATGATAAGACCTTCCAGGAGAGGTTCAAAAATTCTCAGATGACATTCTCAAATCTGATCCAGAGAAACAGAGAAATATGACTGCCTTAATATCTAAGAAATGTTCATCTAGGTCCTACTTTTAAAGTCAGAGGAATTCTGTTTTCCAGGGCCAGGACTGCCTTAAGTATCCCTTCCATTTCCAGTCTTTGAGAATGAACCTACGTGAGACCTGGCTGTGATGGATTTTAGAGAACAGCAGCTGGAGCCCCCTGTAGCTAAAGGTTTGCAAGGCGCATGTCCTAGTGTGGACCTACATGTAGAAGGATGTATTGGATGGATTCAAGCAAGGAGAGAGGGGTTATTTAAAAGTAGAAAGAAAAGGTGAAGACCAATGGCTTCTGTTGTGGATTGCTGCTCTTGGGGTCTGCAGCGTTATGAATGAGACAAGTCAAATTCACAAGGTCTACTGAGTCCTGTGCAAGAAAAGGGATGGCTCAGCTTTTCTCTCAAGAGGAGAGTGCTTCCACCCTTGCCTTGACAGGTTTTTATTGGGTTCAATTTGCACATGAATACAGGATGTATATGTAAAGCTCATCAATCATTGTCAGGCAAAAATAATTAAATAATACATAACATTTGAAGAACTCTGAGGGCTTATTCTGAGTTTGGGTCAGATAGTTAAAGGTCCATAAAACTTTGGGGAACAAATTCATATCACATTTGGACCCTTATCACTTAAATTGAGGGTATTAGCAAAGCAAGTTTCATAGGATTTTATACATGCTTTCTTAGGCCTGATCACCCTAGGTAACGGTCCCTTTCCAGCACAGGGCCACACTGACCACCAGCATTGTTCCAGGCTTAAGGCATTGTTTCAGGCTTAAATCAGGCAGGGGAAATAAAGCAGCCAAGAAATTAGGAGTCTTCTTGCAGACAGAATGAGGACTCAGGCTATGTCAAAGCCGAGGGGTAAGGGTACATCACCCCCTTTTTGTATAGCCACCTAAGTGCTTCCCTGAGGACCCTTCACCACTGTGCCTGTCTCAGGCTTCCCTCTTTTGAAGAATCTTACCCATCAATGCCTAACCAGGCCTCCACCCAAGCCAAGCAGGGTGAAGAAAAAGGCAGGCAGAGGTGGTGCCCCTACAAGGAAGATAAGCTTTGTCTCCAAAGTGGCTTATGGGCCCAAGGTCCTTTACTGCCTTAGCCACGGGGGATTACAGCTTCTGAAATCGGGCAAGGTAGTTCCCAACAGGCTTCCATTTTACAGAGATCCCAGAAAGGTATTGTATTCATTAATTTTAGGTTCAATATTCAACCCTTTTCTGTCGAAGACAAAACCAATCCTATAGCATACATCATTTCAAAGAATTCCTTATACTTTTATAATATGTTACCATTTAGAAAGATTATTTATGTTTTTGTTTGTACTCCATAAAACCTATGACATTAGTAGTGTACACAGTACAGGATATCACTTGAAGAAGCCGAGCATCTTGGAGAAAAGGGAGTGGAAGGCTTGGGATACCAGAGATTTGCTTTCACTCCAAGCCTGGGGGCACTTCAAATGGCTCACTCTTATCTAGTGGCTTCAGTCCCCCAGACAGGCGCGTGTAGGACAAAGATCAGATTTTAAGGGAATCCTCAGAGTTAGGATTGCATTCTGTTGAACTGGTGAACGAGCAAATAGATCCTGGTGTAGATCCTTCCTCCCGACTGCTAGAAACCTGACGAGCTAATACAAGTTTTGCCAATGAATGTCATTTTGGTTTCACTTTTTCCATTATAGAAATGACCATAGGAAAGCTAATTTGAGAAAATTTAAACTTTCTCCTGAGCTTCATGAATATGTGCCCTTCCTCATTCTGAACTGAGTAAATTAAATAATAAAACACATAAACTCACACATTCCCTGACTCTGTGGATGTTCCTGCCAGCTGTGGTGACTTTATTGAGTAATATATTATCAACATGATAGTGTATTTGTGATGATGAATCACACTGTTACATTAATTAGAGCAATTGTGTCCTGATGATATATTACCTCAATAACCCTGTAACAGCAGAAGAAATTATTTTAGAAATTCTGATTTTACATGATTATTTTTAAGTGCATTGCATATGCCATTTAAACAGGCTGTACTATAACAGCTCGACAAAAAACATTTTCACCCAATGCTTCCATTTTACAATTGAGAATAAGTCAAGGATGGGGGGGGAGTAGAATTTAGTACTTGCTTAGCTACATGAATAATTATTCTGAAAGACTGTTTTCCCACCTATAAAAGAGAGGCAATAACGTTGCCTCAGGGAGTTGTCGTAATGATAAAGTGAGTTTAGGTGTTTGGGAGGCTTTGTACAAAAAGATTAAAGACAACATAACTTAGTGCTTTGGGGTTATAGCATGGGCTTATAGAGGGCTCTGGTGCTGGTCAGCTGCGCCACCTTAGGCGAACTAAGTAATTCCACTGTGCTTCAGTTTCCTCATCTGTGAACGGCATTACTTGGGATGTTTATGTGATTTAACTGAGAAAATATTTGTAAATGTTTTAGAATAATGCTCGTTATAATGTAAACGTTTGTTACAATGTAAACATTTGTTACATAAATGGTGTATTTTAACTTGTGCCTCAATGGCTTGGTCTTTGTGATGGTTAATTTGTGATGTGTCAACTTGACTGGGCTGTGGAGTGACAAGATATCTGTTCACATGTCATGCCAGGCCTTTCTGTGCAGGTGTTTTTGGATGAGTTTAACATTTAAATCAATACAATAACTAAAGCAGATCACTCTTCCAACCTTGTGTGGGCCTCATTCAATCAGTTGTAACTCCGAGAAGAACAAGATGCTAATGATCATCCAAGTAAGAGGGAATGCCTCCTGCCTGCCTGCCTTTCATCCCGCTGGAACTTGCTTTTTTCCTGCCTTTGGGTTCAAACTGAAACACTGGGTTTCCTGGCCTTGAGCCTGCCCACCTTTATTTCAGAACTACACTTCTGAGTCTTCAGAAGACTCAGCTCTCCTGAGTCTTCACCTTGACAGCTGCAGATCTTGGGAATTTTCAGCCTTCATAATCATATATTCATATATACACACACATATATATAATCATATATAGATATAGATAACATATATAGATTACATAAATGATTACAGATTATAGTAACCTATCTATAGATTACTACTAATGTCATAGATTTATGGAATACAAATAAAAAAATAAATAATCTTTGTAAACTGTAACATATAAAAGTATAAGGGATTCTTTGAAATTATGTAAGATATAGGATTGGTTTTGGCTGAGACAGAAAAGTGATGAATATTGAAACTAAAATTAATGAGTACAATACCTTTCTGGGATCTCTGTAAATTAGTAGATATATCTCTATATATAGATAATCATAATCATACATATACGTGTATATAGATTTATAATTGGTTGTTTCTCTGGAGAATCCTAATATAGTCACATATTTGTCTCCAACAACTATAATTATAAACAAAAATTTTCCTTCATAGGAAATATTTATATGTATGTGAAGGTGAAAAGTGAACAAAATTAAGCTAAATACATATGATAACAAGGTGCATGTTAAAATTACATTATGTATATCTTACAGAGGTTTTAGAATTTAAATAACTCTAAAATAAACTATTTTTTAATGGGACCAAGTCATTTACTGTTTGTCATGGAATGTCGGAATAGATTTAAATTTATATAATCTTTCTAAAGTGTCTGCTTGAATTTTTAAATCATATCTTGAGGAAGCCAGCAACATATAATTAATTACAAGGTAAATGTTTCATTTCAGTCACCTTTGGTCCATAAATATTAAGTGAAAAATTACAGAAATAAGCAACTGATAAGTTTAAATTGTGAGCTGCTGGCATTTCAGATATGCCAAGGGAATCCATTAAATGTTCTTTTAAGTTAAGAGATGTGTAAAATATAATAATATACTGTATTGATTATTGTTGCTAATATACTGCTATGCCTAATTTACAAATTTATCATAGGTACATATACATGGTAAACATACACACACACATGTACATACATACACACACAAAAAAAATTTCAGGAATCTACTGCGGTCTGGGGATGCACCTCCTGTGGATAGGGAACTAGTGTACAAAGCCATTGATCTTAGAGGAAGCGGAGATACACACTCCTGTGAGTTTCTGGTCACAACATTTTTGTCAGTCAATCAATGCATAATCTTGTTTACTGCATGTTAATGTTTAAACTTATCCACCTTATTAGATAGACGTTGATTCATTAACAGTGAGCTTAGTACCAACAACCCTGTATCTCCTGCCTGAACTACGTGCTCTGTAAAGATCTGTCGGAGCCTTCTGGCTGCTTGGACACTGGCAGCACTTCAGCACTACGCTTGACGGCCGTTTTAAACAGCAAAGTCAGTAACGGAAGCACAACAAGGTGGAAAATATGGCACTAAGTAGATCCCACGAAGGAGACTTGTTTAAGTGTGCCAGCTGAAGCCAGACGGCAGAGCATCGTCTTGTTTGACCTCAGCTGGGAACGTGTAGTAGGAAACTCACGTTTTTCATTGCTCTGTGCACGTCTGTGAAAGTGGTGCAAGTATTGATTTGGGGGTTAAAGATAAATTTTAGCAAATGCGCAAATTTTTCAAATGCAGAATTCACACATGAAAAGGATCAATGATACTTCTACATTTGAAGTATATTCAACGTGTCATTATCAGTAATTGGTATATTTAACTAGAATTAAGTTCATAAAACATGAATTTTAGAAAAGATGCTAGAATCATAGTGTACTCTTAACTAAGGAAACTTGAAACCTGTAAGACAGTTTTTTAGTAGCCCAGATGCAGATGAATTCATTAAAAAATAACACTGCAAGAAGTTGTTTGAAAAGTAATTTTGAACATGCAAAATGTAAATTAGATTTAAGATTTTGAAGAACTGTGATTCTGGAAATACAATTTTTAGAATCATAAAATATGGGAAAATTGCCATGATTTAGATTTATGTATTATTATAGGTGCAAAACAGTCTTGTGTTCAAGTACATTCTTAGCAGAAACCTGAACTGCGATGATTCTAGCTCGCTGCATTAAACATGCAAGGTCTATGCAGAAATCTGCAGGTCTCTTTCACATGCAACTAAAGTGGTCACTTTGATGTCAGTTATGAAAAACCCAGCAGCACCCCCTTTCCTCAGGATCGGGTTGAAACAAGTCCATTACTGATACATGCAGTTGAAGTACAATACCCTTGAAGCTGTAGGCAGGGGAGGATGTTCACATATTAATGTTGACTGAATTGAAAAAAAAAAAAAAAGCTTGCCCCATTAGTACCAAATAATTAATAGTAAAGGTAGAATATTATAAAGATAATAATTTCATAATTAGACACACCTGGCTTCAAAACCCATTGCCAGTACTGTGAAGGTGAGTGAGTCCAACTCCGTTAATGAACTTCACTGAGCCTCATTTTCCTCCTAGGTTGGATATAGAATAGAATCATGATTACTGCTATTAGTTCTGGAGGAACATTACCTGCCTTAGAATCCCAGTTCTGCTACCTAGGAGATGTTTGGGAAAATTATTGTCTTCTTAAACTGCACCTTTCTTGTCTGTTTAAAGGATGTGATGGTAGGATTCTTCTGTGTCAGTCGAGATTCAGTTGCAAATACAGAATCTGTTCTAACTAGGCTGAACAGAAATAATGTATACTAAAGAGCTTTCAGAAACATTGAAAAAGCTTAATAGATTCTATGCCTGTCTGAACAGAGTGTAATTTACCATTGGCCAGAGTTCTCAAACTAGCTAAAGCACCCTGTGGGGCTACTGTGCAAGTAACCGACCGATTCACAGGGATAACAAGAGAGACTTTAAATACTTGAGCCAAACACAGTGATGGACTTGACACTGTGAAAATTACTGCCTTTTAGTTGTTTTGATCTATTTAATAAATGAAACATACTATATGTATTGAAGATGACACTATGAACATTACCTGAATTGTAGAATTTAAATTCCTATGGGTACTATTAAAATTTTCACTAAGACACTAAGAGCATTTTGAACCAAGACATTTTAGAAACTTTTGTCATGGGATATTGCCTAAGCTTGTGGAATCATTAGGAATGACGAATAAATGGGCTCCACTCCAAGCTTCCCATATATGTTTTATGAAGCCACGTTGCACAAGTGATCCAAGCCACCCTTGGAACTGCTGTTCCCTCCCAAGTTGGTCAGCTGTCAGTACTGCCGTAAGCCCCAGAATCTATTCACTTTGGCTGAAATCCATCTGTTTTGACTCTTCCCATTTAGTTCTAAATTTATGTTTCATACAAATGTATATGAATGATGGACCTTAAATCTCATCAAATTCATGTTATTTAAATCTTAGTTAATTGAAATTATATAACATTAAAAATTCAAGTCTTCATTCACACAAGCTCAATAAGCCTACTTTAAGTACTCAGTAGCCATAGGTGACTAGTGGCTACTGCATTGGACACTACAGAAGACATTTCCATCACCACAGACTGTCCATCAGCTATGTCTGTTTTATTTGGATTCTTTTTCTACTTATATTATATTTGTTCTCTTTTCTTCCTTTGTTCTTTATTTTGGGTTAGTCTGTACTGGAATGTTAACTTCCTTGTAGCAATGACTATCTTTTAAATGCCAATTGTTCAAAATCCTATTTTTTCAGCTTTGTTTGTGACTCTTCATGATTTAATGTTACTGATTAAGTTTTCTCAACCTCTTCACTATTGGTATTCTTGGCTGGATACTTTTTGTTGTAGAGGTTAGATCTTTACAATGGAAGATGTTGAGCAGCACGAGCTAGTTCTGCCCCACAAGATCCTAGCTGCACCCTACCCTAAATTATGATAATCCAAAATGCTTACAGAAACTGCTAATACCCCCAGAGGAAAAGAAAATCACTGGTAGAGATGGCTCAAGCATATTGAACATCAGATGAGATTACTGGGATTACTCATACACTAAAAAATGCACATTCCGGTTATCAAGCAATAGTTTCTCATTTCTCTTTTTGACAAATTAATATCTTTCTCCCTCTCCTTTCTTCTCCTCTCCTGCCCAACCCTCTTATTGCCTCCCCTCTTCTTCCTCCCTCCTATATATTGTGGCCTTTACTTGTTTTTTAATAAAGCACATACTTTTATGCTTAATATCATTGGCAAAATTTTTGCTTTGCTTAAATTATTGAAACTATAATGTTCATGTCACATACAGAAAGCTATCCCTTGGCCGTAGGATTTCAGTTTATTGTTTTATAGGCACATCCCCATAAGTTTTACTCTTACATTTTTTCCTCTTAACAGAGAAACCACAGCCCAGAGTCTATAGCAACTGATCAAAACTGGTCAGGAGTGGAGTCCAGCAGCATGCCACCTTTCAGCACTCATGCACGCGCGCGCGCACACACACAGTAAGGTAATGAATAAAGTTAACACATAAACTGCATATAACATGAGTGTGTCTAAAGGGGAATATAGTCAGCATCTGTTGGTTTGGCTAAAATGTTCATATAGTTTTTTCCATAAAATCAAAGACATTTTTTTTCATTTTCACCAATAACTTTATTGATTGGATAATTTGACTATGCCAGCTATCTCCCAAATGTTATAACATTGATTGCTCTCTATTAATGTCTCAATTTGTTCGTTATCAACTTCAACTGGTCTACCCGACCATGGAGCATTGCTCAGAGAAAAATAGCCAGCAGGAAACTACAAACCACTTTTGACAAGTTCAGTCAGTCACAGCACCTTCCCCATACACTGCACAAATCTTCTTGTGTGTGTTTCAGTTGTGTTTTTACTTTTCTTGAAATAAAAAAAAAACATAATATGTCAAAAATGTTGCATATGTTCTTCCATCTTCAATATTAAAATGACTGCACAAAAAAACCAAGTTTGATAAGTTTTTTGTTTTTAAATTCATGTTGATAGGACAACTGCCAAATACAATCTAACAAAATCATTTCAAATGAAGTTAAGGACAACTAAGGACAACTAGATTCATCTTACAAAACACACACACACACACACACACACACAAACTTTTCGGCCTACCCAATAGAAGAATCCTCAGTAGATGACTCAAGTCATCTTGGAACAGTGTCAAACAAGTTGGTTATAATACAATGTTTTTTTATGTTTGATTAAACATTAAAATCACTTAGCAAACTGAAAAATGCTACCTAGACCTGGATCCACTCCCAATATTCTAATTAAATGTATCTGAGTGAGTTCCAGAAATAGATTTATTTAAGCTTCTAAATAATTCTAAAACATGTCCAGATTTGCTAATCTTTGCAGTATAAAAATCACAGGGAGAGCATATATGTATGGATGGTCTCCAAAATATTGATTTGTGTGATGTAGATGTTTCTAATTCAATATGCTTGAAATATCTGCTTTAGAAATTTTAGTTTCTTCAATTCCTGCTATGACATTATATGTAGTCATAGTTTGTTGGCAGATAAAAGTCACCTAGAAGTGAAACCTTAACTCCATTTGAGGTCATTTGAAAGTGGATGGGGTCCTGGCATATGGGCAAATGGATGTGAAACTTGGTTAATAGCAGAAGGTGATACACAGATATGGTGAAAAGTATGGGAAGCTGCTTTGCGAACCAGATTCCAGGGGCAGAATCCTAAGTCAAAACAACAAGGACAAATTAAGGAAACTGGTAATTGTATAGCAAAGTTTTATTTTATTTATTTTCAGAAAAAGGGAGGAAGAGAGAGAAAGAAACATCGATGTGTGGTTGCCTCTCTTGTACCCTCTACTGGGGACTTGGCCCACAACTCAGGCATGCGCCCTGACTGGGAAGTGAACCTTTGATTTGCAAGCAGGCACTCAACCCACTGAGTCATACCAGCCAGGGCACAAAAGTTTTTGATGATCGTAATAATTAAAAGTATAAGTCATGAAAAATAAGTAAAAAATGAAAAGAAATACAAATCCTCCAAGGGTAGATATGTGGCCAAGCTCTAAACTGCTTAGATTTATAGCATCCTTTGCTAGTAGCCAGCTTAGGTTCTGATTCTGTATGTGAAAGCTAAATGACATCAGTTTAGGATAATGGGATTCTTGAAGTTAAAGTAGGTAGAGCAAGAACCCTGGATGGATTTGCAGCTTTTGACTTTAATGCCTCTTCTATTTTTTTTATTTCTAAACAGGATAGAGCATGAGATTGTCCCAGGACCAAGACCCCTTTTCATTTTAAAAATATGATGCTTGTAATATTTTCATTTTAAAGAGAAGATTGTTATGATTACTTGTGGTAAAGTTCTTAGATTAATTAAAATTATTTCACTTGTAATAATATCATCCGCTATTACCATCTGGAGCATTTTTTATTTTCTTAAGTCTTCAAGGAGAAGCATTAAGAATCTACAATTCTCCCAAGTTAATTTTGTGCTGTTTTTAATTTTCCCAAGTAAAAATAGATATTTCCTCCTTTGAAATTGGCTTTAGCTTCATCCATTAAACAGCACATGAAAGATAGGACCAAAAAAATTAGACAGAAGTGCTTAATTAGTAGCTAGTATTTAACATTTGAAAAGACTTTTCAACAAATTACTTTTGTTCACATAATAAAGCAACTGGCATCTTTATTTTTAACTCAAGTTTATAACATGATATTCAACTCTTTTATTTTAAAGAGATGCCTTCATACATCAAGACTTCCATGGATTCCAGAAGCCATATAAATTTAAATAAAGGTTCTCTTTGACTATGGGTTGCTTAGATAAGCATTTTGTCGGAGGCCTGAGATTCAAAACTCTAGTTAGTACCTTTTTTCCTCTTAATCTTCGTTACTCAAATATGTTTACTCATATCTTCCTAGTTGTTGAATCTACTCTGTTTCTCCATGTTCACAGCATTCACTTTTCTTTCTTTTTGTACATAGTCCCTTAACTTTCAGTATCGCACAAACAAATGAGTAAATGCTTAAGCCGTATACACCTGTGACTTACACAGCGTCTCTGTCTTCTGACTAAAATACACTCTGCCAAGAGAAAATATTTTTGCATTACTTGACAATCAGCTCAAGAGTCTTGTTTTAGTATAACCTTGAGACTTATCTCTCTAGTTGTACCTGTCTGTTTGAGGAAAGAACACAAATAAAATAGACAGCCATTTAAAAAAAGAGCTCAGACAGTTGCAACTGTAGCATTTAATATAAATGTCTTGAGCCTCCATTCGCTGTTTTCTCTGCCTGGAATTGTCTATTAGCCTATTCTCATGGCTAGGATCCTTATTATTCAGATATCACTCAAAAAGTCTTTCTCAACTAGGCCTGTCTGAACATCTAATTTATGTTACATTGTCTTTTAGTATTTTCTACAAATCATTGAAATTATCTCATTCTTTCATTTACTTGCTCATATTTTATTTTTTCTCAGTACAACTTGGCTCTACCATAAGAACAAGGACTTGATTTAATTTGTTCACCACAGTTTACTGTCAAGAAAAATGCCTGACACATAAAAGGCACCTAATTATTACTTACTGAATAAATGTGAATAGGAGCACATTAGTTTAAATCTGTGAGTTTCAGTTACCTTAACTTGAAAATGATGATAAGTTCTCTATAAGATAATAGTGGTGAAGCTTCAACAAAATATTATATTCATATAAAATATTAGCTATCAGTAATGAGGCTTGTGGCAGAAGAACTGCCAACTGCCTGTTGTTGGTGCCCATGCTGATGCAGAGGGGTTCTCTGTTTGTCATTAGACAGTGTTCACTAACTGTTTTCCAACATGTGGCTATCAATGGACTACCTATACCCCATCACCTGGACTACATTTCTCCACGGCTGACTTACCAAATCCCTGGCCATGGGACAAGAAACTTAGTATTTTTAAATAAGACTTATGACCTATTTTTTGTACAGTAGAGTTTTTGACTACTATCTCATATAACTTGTTACCTGGACTAATGAATCTTCTAGAAAAAAAAGTCATGAAGAATTCAACTCTGTTACATGGAAGAAATAACCTCATAGATCATAGGCTTTAAGGGTTGTACATATTCATGTAACTTTTCTTTGTTAACAGTCAGGTGAAAGTAAATATAACTCCTATTGAAATCTTTGAAAATAACTTGTTTTGAAACTACTTTTTCTGAAACCTTTTAATTGCTTGTTGTTCCTTAGGCAGTTAAGTTTTTTTTTTTTTTTTTTTCTGTTCAGACCCATAATGATATTCTACTTCTTTAAGGATTTTTCTTCATAAAGTGGGAATAAAACAAAGTAAAAATCCTCTCATCAGTCTTTTACACTTGACATTTTCTTATTCTCCTTTAAGGAAAATGGGCATCAGTTAACTAGCATAAATTTATGCCTTTCGTCTGTAAGAATAAAATAAATAGAAAGTGTTGTCTCAAAGAAAATGACCGACAGTTATAACAGGGGACATCTGACCAGATCGCTGGTCAGCGTCTGCCTTTCTGGGAGAAGGGAAGGGCCGTAGGAGGAGGCTGCCCAAGGCAACAGTAAACAAGCTATCACAGCATGTGAACCAGCTCAGGGAGACAGCACGTGTTGCCCCAACAACTGAGCAGAAGGGCTGCACTCCCCAAAGTGAGGAAGATTGGCAGGAAACTTCAAGGTGGCAGAATGAAGCCACAGCTAGTGTGTGACTCCATACCTCCAGGTGAGGGTAAACAAGCTAGTCAGTACATGGTATCCTGCACACTGCGGGTGTCTAGAAAGCCCTCCCCCTTCATGGCCACATGAAGAGGAGCAGAATTGCTGTTCAGGCTGACATGTGTGATGGATGTTAGCTTAGATTTGCTGGCAAGCTGGATGCTCCCACAGTGCACAGGACTATGGGAGTAAGATTTAAATGGAGTCTTGGCCCTTTTTTAGTTCTCCTCACTGCCCCATGCTTGAGGAACAGAGTGTTTATGGGACTGGCAGATGCTGGACCTTATTGGCAACTCTTTCCTTGCCCTTGCTCACCCAGGCATGAGAAGGCTCACATGCGACATGCACCATGCCAGTTGTAGGCCCAGGGTTCCCTGTTGCTTCACGCTGCACAGCACAGGTTCTGGACTGCTCCCATTCTATTGCTCTGGGAACAGTGCACAGATGCAAGCGACAGGAATGTTTACCGGCTCCAGGGGTGCGGGAAGCCCTGGGCAATGGGTCCCTGCAGACAGAACCCCTTGAACGACCAGCAGCAGTGATCTCGCAGTGCACCTGGGTCCTGGAAGAGGGATGGAGCTGCAGCAAGGCAATGGTGATTCCTGTCCCACAAGTGCACACTCCAGGAAGAGAGAGCCTAAAGAGGAAGACCCCATTTGTGTAACAGCCTTGAGCCCCAGCAGGATGGATAAGAGTGGAGCAGGGTGTCTGGAGAATGGTTCTGGTCCTGTGTGTAGCTGGCTTCTTTCTGTGTTTTGCAGATGAGATTGGATTAGAATCAGAAAGTGACTAGCTCCTCCAAACTGGGCAACCTTTTGACAAAAACCCTCTTCCTTCCCCACCAAGTATTGTGTTATTCTTGTGTATGGTTGCAGGCAGCTGAATCCTACTTGTTCAGTAGCACAGTCACCAGCACATTGACAGACAAATAATTTGCTGTGTGTGTGAGCAGGTTGGGGAGTTCTCATAAAATCAAGTCAAGACTAATTTTCAGGCACATGAATATTAACTGTTTCTGAGAGAAACTGGAGGAGATTTGATTTTGTCACTGGAAGGGAAGTGTAACTAAGTATCAGAGGGTATGTAATATAAATGGTGATGTACAAACCAGAAGAAACTACTGATGTTAAAGCATCTGCTTCTTTTTCATATTAATGTCATTCCACAGTTAAATTTTGTGCCACCTTACCCCACCCAAAGCAGTAAGTTTGGGCAGAGTTTTGGAAATGCATTCACCTCGTTCCCTGAATTTAACAATACTGTAGGAGGGTGTAGCCAGGGGCCCCCCAAAAGAAGGATTTGTAATGGGGTCCAAAACTCAAGGTGTCCAGGAAATATTAAAAAGATATATAGGATGTGCTCACCCTCCACAGGTGTGAGTTGGGGGAAGGGACACATGGAGCAGGCCCATTAAAAGCTGTTTGGCATAGCAACAGCCTTGCTGCTAACCTCTGGCGTGGTCATTTAACACATCTATAACCTTTGACTAGTTACATAGACATGTTAAATAGCTGTGGCCATGCTCTGAGCCAGGGGAATAGAAGTAACTCCACCCCCCCCCGCCCCGAATACAGAACTGTGGGGCAGGTCCCCGGAGTTACAACACCTGCATGGGAGCTTGGAGATGATTGACTCCATGACATGGGGCCACACCTGCCCAAACCCACGATGGCAGCCAAAAAAACTGGAAAGAATGGGAGATTGAGGGCAGGTGTGGCCGAGTGTGGGAGGAGTCAGAAATGGGGCTGCAGAGGAAGACTGGCGCGGGGATTTACACCCAGACTCAGTAGCCATTGAAAAAAAGGACCACACAGCTGCAGCCATGTAAGGAGAGAACCATGTGGTTGGGCTGAGTGGAGACTCCGGCAGCCATTGTGCAGAGAACCACGCAGATGCAGCCAGGTAGGGAGGACCTTCCGGCTGTGTCAGTAAGGAGAACCACGTGCTTTGGCCAGAGTGGGGGGACCCCCCACTGGCAGCCATGAGAAGAATCACCATACGTCTTTAGCAGAGAACCACCACTCAGCTCTAGCTGGAGATCCCGGCAACACAGCTGACAGTGCTGAGAACCAAGAAAGGCCTACCAGCCAAGCACGGATTACTGGGAAGAACCGGGAGCTGCCTGAGCCATGGACTTCTATTTCTTTCCCTGAGATATGGTACCCTAGACTGGGGATGGGGGGAAGGAAGGACTGTGTGTGTTTGTGGGTGTTTTAAGGGACTTTGGGACTTTGATGAAGACATTAAGTCATTACTCTTAAGTCTGTATAACTTGAATAAATAATTCCTTTCCTTTTCACCAATCTCTAACATGGAGAGCTATAATTCTCTGGTGAAGGGAAAGGTGAACCTAGTACAGGGGGACCCCAGGAGAAACAGGGATCAATTTGGAAGCATTGTGGGACTCTCTTCCCTGGTGGGCAGTCAGCGAAAATCATAGGAAACCACATGTGCAGTAGCTTTAAAGTAATATAACTAGTACTTGCGCAGTAAAAGCCCACCAAAACTAGCCAGGAAGGATCTGCCCTATAAGAATAGAGTCCCTCCAGCCCATGAGGTCAATCTCTGCTTGGAGGTGGCCTGCTTCCATGCTTTCTTCTATGAGCTCTGGGTATTCTGTTCAATTCTTTGTCCCGATCACTAAGAACCTGGTTACCTGTGCCCACCTGTGACAATACTGCAGTACTATCTGTAGGTACATTCACAACCTACCTACATTTCACCTTTGGAACATATCTTAAAACCACTCTTGGGTGGAAATATCACTGACATGTTAAATATGCAGACTTTGCTAATAGAACTAATTGGAGATGAAATCACCACAATGCGTTGTTTCTTTGCCACCCAGTAGCCAGCTGCCTCTGGCCAAGGTCTGCCTATGTTTTATATAAGCTTAGTGCTAATTCTATCTTTGAGAAAAAAGGCTATATGTTGTTAATCCCATTAATAACAATACATAAGTATTAATTATAATATACATATAATTATGTTCAATGTTTTATTTAATAAGAGCTGAGTATGCCAGTGCTCTTCTCTGCATCATCGTGGCATGTGTGTCTCTGTGTAGATCTCAGCAGTGATGCATTCGATACATGAAAGTCATGCATATTTGTATGCAAAAATTAGTTGTATCTGATACAAATATTTGGCATTTTATGCTTTCTAAAGCAATCTGCCACATATTCTCTTATCTAATTATTAAAACGCTTATGTGACTTCAGTAAAGAGATAAAATAATTTTCCATCAAGGGTGTAGAGACATATAATTCCAAATTTAGGTGTTTCCCCCACCCTCCCCTTTAACCCAAATGGTCCTTAGATGTTAATCTTAACATTTCACTTTTTTTACAATATGAAGACTTTTTTCCAATGTTTATATGCATACAGAACATTTTATTTTACTGTATGATTCTAATTAGGTAGGTTAAATGAGAGATATAAAGCACTGCTTTCCTTTTCTATATGATGAAGGAACTATTTTAATATTTTGCCTACACTGTGTATATACATATTTTAGTTTTTAAAAATATCATTAATCTTTCTCATTCCCTAAATTGAATATCATCATGGATGAATGAATGTAAGCTATGCATTAATAAAATCTCTGTATCTAAGCAAGCTAATGAGACAATAGCTAATCTCCTCTGGAATAATTGCCACACTATTTCATGTTATTTAGAAAGAAATTCTAAAATTACATATATACTTATATAATGTTTTTCTAAATATTTCAGGTTAACATAGTAGTCAGACTATGTCAGATTTTCATTATGAATTGCGTAATTTTAAATTACAGTTTTTACATAGAAATGTGAGACTAACACAGCTGATATTTCAAATAAAGCTAAAACATCCAGTTAGTTTCCCATAAAATAGATCTGATGCATGCATTAAACATTTATTTTTAAAAAAATTAACCATTAATTTTGGTGAATATCAACAAAAATGAGTTTTCAATGGTTAATGTTTTAATATCATTGATATGACCTGACATATTCTATCAGCAATTCTCAACTTGCTCATATATATATACCAGGTCATTTGTGTGATAATCTTGGCTAGGTGGTACAAATCCAGGAATCATCAGGTAAAAAGGTATTTCTTAGTAGCCACAGGAAATAACACAATCCCAACGCACATGTACTGTGCTTAGCTAAGGTCTCTATTCTTTCCTGTCTGCTTTTTTCTCAATTTTATGCTCTCATATTTTAGCCAGTCTCCTGGTGGCAGAAGTTAACTTCCCTGTTTTTTATGTTAATTATTTTTTGCATTCTCTGTCTTATGTTGTATGATACTATTACTCGTAGATTACAGATTGTACAGTTAGTTTTCCTTGTTGATATATATGCATTTGGAGAATATGCTGTAAAAACTGATTCAGTGAGTCTGTTCTACAGAAACCAGAAACCTTTCTCTCATTGTTCCTTGAACCTAAAACAATTAGACTTTTATTTGACTACTTAAAAAAAAATCCCTTCTAAATGATACCTATGACTTTCAAATGACCAAATCCAATGATCAATTGTTATGCCAATTTTGGTTTTCCTCTTTCCTCACTGGAAGCTTCTTTTCCATCTCCTTTTGGTGGTTTCTCTTCACTTTCCTGACCTTGAAGAACTGGAGTTTCTATTTGCACTCAAACTTAAGTGATCACATCCTCATAAATATAAGAACAATCAATATGCTTACATTTTAAGCAATTTTATTTTCAGCCTAGATCTCACTCCTGAACTTTTGAATTATACTTCTAAGTACCTATTTCATGTTTTCACTGTAAATGCAATGGGCATATCATAGTTGGCTCATCCAAAATTAGACTCATGACTATCAACCTAGCAGCAAACTTTTTCTCCCAGTCTCTCCATCTTCATAAATGGCAAATCCAATCTTTTAATTGCTTTAGATAAATGTTAACCTTCCTTTTATTATTTTTAAACCTGTATACTTTATTTTTTAGAGCAGTTTTAAGTTCACAGAAAAGTTGAACATAAAATGCAGAGTTTTCATATACTCCCTGTCACCACACATGCACAGCCTCCTCCATTGTCAACATTCTGCACCAGAGTGGTGTACTTATTAAAATCAGTGACCTCCACTGACAGATTTTTATCACTCAAAGCTCATAGTATGTATGTTAGGGTTTGCTCTTGGCGTTGCACATTCGGTAGCTTTAAATAAATGCTTTTTAAAACTGTTATTGCTCATGTGGCCATCAGAAATTTCCCTTGTCTCTGTATTTCAAATGTATACACAGCCTGAAGACTTTCTACTGTTACCAGACTGCTTCTGAACAGGAGGCTGAACGTCCTGGGTGCTGGGCCTTTCAAGTGTCAGCGACCTCCATGCCTTTGACTCACCTGGGAAAGATTCCAAGGACAAATTGGAGTGAGAATAAAGCCAGTGTCATTTAGACAGAGAAAAATGACAGGGCATGGAAGCCACAGTGAAAGAAGCAAAAAGTACCTCTGCATGTGGACCCAGCAGGCCCACTTCAAAGGGGGTTGTGCATACGGTTAGTTAGTTCTTGGGATCTGATGTGTTTCCAAGAGTGGGGGTTGTCTCCAAGCTTTGTGTGTCAAATTCTGACTTTGCCTTCTTGTTGGGAGAGGGGAGATTTGTGACATCCACCATCTCCACAGGGGTTTCCTGCCATTAACTGTTTCCCTTTGATCATGCCCAGATGTGGGGGCTCTGGTGGGAGAATATGGTCTCCTGCTTCTTCATTCCACTTGTCAGGATTTTCCCCTTGCTTGTTTCTGTCCTGCCTCATTACCATCTATACCATGGATCTCTGTGTTACTGAAGTAGCCTCTTATCTAGTCTGCTTTTACCTCATCAACATGTGTTTCACAGAATCCCAGTATGGTTCTTTCACAATCTTCTAATCAATCCATACAGTTTTCTCTGTCATCCTTTACCCTCTTGCACTTCTCAATTCCACTCACCTACATTAACCTTCCTAGTGTGACTTTAACACAGCAACATCCACCTATCTCAGGGCTTTTCACACTTGCTGTGCCCTTTACTTGAACTTCCTTTTCCCTCAATTATCAACAGAGCTTAATTGCCCCCCCCCACCAATTTCATTATGGTCTAGGTTCAAATTTCACCTCCTAAAAAAACAAAATCTATTATTACACTATTTAAGTGAAACCCATGCATCAATATTATTGGCACAGGTATATATTTATGTCTATATGTCTGTCTGTCTATCTATCTATTATCTACCTTCACTTAATGTGTCTCTTCTCCTCCTAAAATAAAACATCCAAGAAATAAAGTTGTATATCTGCTTTATTCTGTGGAATATCTCAGTCCTTAACAGTGCCTGGATTATAGAAAGCATACAACTAGTTTTGAATAACTATTTCATAAATGACATGCAAATAAAATTTTCAAGTTCACTTTATGGAACCTGACCATTTGTAAAATTTTTATGAAAAGTAAATTTCTAAAAACAATTTCAGGAAAAAATAGGCAACTTTTGGACAGATAATTTATAAACAAGGGTATAAAATTGCTAATAAGCCAATGGGAGAAAATGATCAACACAATTCGCTATTAAGAAATGTATTTAAAAGTGTAATGAGATATGACTAAAAATCCACTGCAATGGATAAAATAAAAATACTGATAATATCAAATATTGGCAAGAATTTTAAGCAAAAGAAACTCTCAAAAATGACTGATAGGCAAGGAAATTTAGTCATTAAATTTAGTCATGTAATCATTTAGAAAATTATTTGTTGGTTTCACATAAACATACACTCAGGTTTTTAATTCCTAAAGCATGTACCTAAGATAAATAATACACATGTTCAAAACTCTGTACACACATTTGAATACAAATATTCATAAAATTTATATACATAATGGCCAAAAACTAGAAAGAACCAAAATGCCTATTAATAGGTGGGTGAATGGATATGCATACTATATTACAACCAAAAATTATGAATCTACTGAACAATCAAAGTAAAAGAGCTCATGATGTATACAAAAAATAAATGGATCTCAAAAGCATTATGCTGAACAGAAGCCAGACTCAAAAGCGAGCTGATTCCATCTATAGTAAATTCTAGAACGGGTAAGTAAGACTAGCCTACAATGACAGAGATAGATTACGTAGGGTGGTGTGGGGCCAGAAAGAGGGGAGACTGACACACCAGAACATCTAAGCGTGATGAGAATATTCTGATCTTGATTGTGGAGGTCATTACACAGACTTCTGAATTCATCAAAACACTTAGATATATGTATAAAAATTGACATTTTATTGCATGTACATTATACCTAAGCAAAGTAATTTAAAAAGTAAAACTTTATATTTAAGTATATGAAACACATAAAAAGTAAAATTTTGAGAGAATGAACAGTTTAAATTATTTTAGAGATGTACCTCCAAAATAGAGAAACCATCTCTTATTGTTGACTATTTTTACAGGATGGCTGCTTGGCATTAGGTGACAGCAATTTACAGCAGTCACTGGGACAGAAGCTGCTCAAACTCTGGAGACCACTAGGGCATATGGAAAGTGGCAGAGCTTCGTGCTGTGGAGACGAGCCATGAGTCTCTAGGGAGCTTGTGATAGGTATGTCCTCTGCCCCTGGGGTGAAAGCAGGCCCCAGATACAAGCTAGTTTCTGATCAGGCAACTTCGAGAATATTAGCTAACTAAGACTGCCTTTCTCCACAAATGCTATCTACAATAAAACTACTTAAAGGTAAAATAAAACATTAACCATTCTGAAAAGGAATCTGACAGTATTTGGCCAAATTTAACATTTGTATTCCCTCAATGCACCAATTCTGTGCCTTGTTCATATGTACCAGAAGATGTCTCTGGTTTGTACGATAGGCCCATAAGAAACCACGTAACATTTGCTCATTGAATGTATTTGTGGAAGTTGAGAGCTGAAGGCAACCTTTGCGTTCATCTCTAGAGTAATGGGTAAATTAAATATGTGGATAGAATTCTCTTTAATACCAAGTGCTTAGAAACCACAAATAAGATGAACCTGAGATAACAAGTAAGTATTAAAATGTAGTTTTGTTAATAAAAAGTTAGAAACAGAACAACTTACATAACACACTTTTGTTGTTATAATTTTAAATTTGAAATGAAACAATTAAAAATTTTATTAGGACACATCATTATCTAAGAAGAGACATCAATCATATTAGAATACGTGTCTATGGAGGACTTTGTAGATCATGATGGGGAATGTAGATTAGAGAATGTGATTTAGGGAAAAAATAAATTCACATAAATTCAAATAAGAATACACACACAAATGATAATAATCTTCCCTAGACTAAGGAGTTTGAAAAATTGAGATTTGTGCAACTGTCATTCTCCTAATCAATCAAATATAAAAATATTTAATATGTTTTAAACTACATAATAATTTCAATGAGATTATTTTTTACTTCCAATGGGAGAAAAAATGTTATGGCAGAAAATTTTACATTGTGAATTTAATAAGCAGTGAAGAAATTTTTTTATAAAAAGATATCCATATTCCAATTAAGAGTAATCATGCTTTCTTTTATTAAATGTTAGAAAAAATATCTTGAGGGTTATGTTGAAATTAGGTTTTTTATCTTGCTGATTTTGTTTTCTCTTAACTCTACCAATTTTATAAACATTGCCTAAATAATGTTAACCTTGTCTTAATAAATTATATATATCTAATATTATTGAAGTTAACCTAACTTCCCTTTCAATTTCTCACCTATTTATTAAGAAAACATAGGAATTTGCAAAAGGAATATGGTATAATGAAATAAAAATATCTTTGAACTCAGTAATACTGGGCTTCAAATCCAGTTACATCTAAAATCACATTCTGCTAGAGAATGAACCCTCTACAGACCTCACAAACAGTGTCGTGCTGCCAAACAGCTACAACTGATGCAGATTCCATTTTTAATATAACATAAATGACAAAATGTGAAGTTTCTAAAACATCTTTCTTGTTAAAACTGTTAAACTAAATGTTTGGTTTTGGAATTTTCTCATTAATGTGATGATTTAACGTTGTTTTTTTTTTTGTTTTCATTTTTTATGTAAATTGTATATAGATCTTTTCCATAAAGTACCATTTTGAAAGGCTTTTTTATGGTTTTATAGTTTTGCTTTGTTTTTCTTGTTTTCCTTCCTTCTTTCCTCTTGGCCACTCTCATCTCTTCTTTGTTTTTCCCCTTCGTTTTCCTTCTCCTGTTCCCCCACATTCTTCTTTTTGCCCTCAATTTGTAAAGAAATGTGGACCAACTTTTTTAATCCCCTTAATAACAGACTCTTAAATGTGGAATTTATGTGAAATTAACAATGTACATTTATTATGTGTTCAGCTATTTATATACTAAAATGCACTAATCATTAGTTATAGCAATATTTTCTTCGTTTTTTTTTTCCCAAATAGAACAAATGTCTCTAATAGAGTTCATTTCAACAGTTAAGGAGCACAATACAGTTGAGGGGGAACATGCTTTTGGCTTTCTACTTGCTGCTTTTTGACACAATCCATTTTTACTACATGTTAAGTCCCTATACTCTGTCCTCTTTCCAAAAATTAACATCCTTTTAGCTACTCCAATTGTCATTCTCCCTTATAAGGAGCCTCCTTTAAGAAAAAGTGTGTTCTGCCTTGCCTAGTGCAGCTTAGTGGATTGAGCACCAGCTGACAAGCAAACAGGCCACTGGTTTGATTCCCAGCCAGGGCACATTCCTGGGTTGTGAGCCAGGTCCCCAGTAGGAGGTGCATGAGAGGCAACCGCACATTGATGTTTCTCTCTCTGTCTTTCTTCCTCCCTTCCCCTCTCTATAAATAAATAAATAAAATATTTAAAAGAAAAGAAAAAGTGCATTTTGCATAGCGAAATTAGAAAAGCAAAATAGGGAGCTTCCCTCAGTGCATCCTTTTCCAGATTTGATCAGCAACAGCACAGATAGGGCAAGAGAGAAGTGGGGGTATCCATGAGAGGACTTGAGGTCACACAGAGCTTTAGGACTTAAATGACAAAAAGAATGTGTCAGGTTTCCCTTTTTCAAAATTGCTGAACCACCAAAGAAAAATGTGACAAATAATAAACCATCCTACAGACTGTAGAGGACTTTGGGGAGGATAGAATTCAATTCCGAATTTGTCCAAGGTTATCCCTGAGACCAGATCTTACTCTGGATAAAGCAGACCACAGGCTCCACATGGTAGTTCCAGAATAGCCTGCCTGCCTGACTAAATGTTACCCCAGAATGTGAGACAGCAGCACATGTTAGGCACACAATCTAGAATTGCTAAATAAATCCAATGATAAAGGCGATAATGCTACCTGTTCATCTCATGAAGGCTGGGGAGCAAGCAAATGAGGATGAGGAGAAAAAGATTGCTTGTGCAAGAAATAAAGAAACAATCAGAGCCTCTGAAGAGGTATCTCAGGCAACAGTCATAATAGATTCCAAAAGGACAAGAGATAAAAAAACAGCTTACCACATGGAAGATAGATACTGTGAAGTAAAAATTGTAATATAGGAGGGGACAAAGTTTATTTGGGAATAGGCAATGATAAAAGTTTCCAAGATTTAAAACAGTTTGCACATGGGCCAAGAAATGCAATCTAGAGTTTGCTGACAGTCCAGAGTACTTGCCAGTCGCGTCTCCTCACATTGACATCACTGCCGACTGTGTTTAGCAAACAACACAGGAGTGGAAATTGTGGTTCCTTCAGCTCTTCCATACTCCCGATCGAGGTTATTTATTGTTGACTGATGGGTTTATGCCAATTTCACCTGGATTAGTGCTCAGTACTAATGAGACCAAGTCACAGATTCCATCCCCACACAGTCTTCCTAAGAATAGATCAAGCAGTACATGTGAGCATCAGCGACCCTCCATCTCATACAAAAAGCTCAAGGCTGCAAAGCCATGCATCGGTGGAGTCCTCGTGTTCACTTAAGGCAACATATTTTTCCTGGAAGAGTAATACATTTTTTAACATTTCTGTAGATATAAATTAAAGGAATTGTCAAAGAACCTACCAAGTGTATATTAGCAATTTTCAGCATAAACAACCTTAAACTAAGAGAACCTCAGAGATGACTTAAAAAGAGCTGTGCCCTTGAGAGGTGCTGCCACAAAGTGGAGGGCAGATCCTGTCTTTGGAGAATAATTATTAAGCACACCAGGACGAGGCTATCAATTGTATTCCCTCTAACAGATGAACTACTGTCTACATGTCTGTGAATCCTATTGCACACTGAAATTTTGGAAGAATTAGGACTCTGTGTTAATACAGTGGCTTCCTGGGACACTCTCTTCCTCACCCCCTTTCTGGGACCTTGGCTGCCGTCATTTTGGAAACTGAAAGCCAAAAGTGAAAAACAGTCAAATGTAGTAGGTGCAAAAAGAAAGAAAATGAATCTGTAAGAAGTCAATGAGTACAAACCCAGAGCACCAGAGACAGAACAAGTAAGTCTCACACATAGCTGATGATGAAAAAGAATGAGGATACCACTAAGGGTCTCATGCTGGCCATCTGTGTAAAAGAGTGCACCAAACTCCACCCCACCCTACAACTTCAAACTCCTGGTCAGCATGATACATCATTCTCGTCCTCTCCACCGAATTCCTATTATAATTCACCAGTCACATAATTCAAGCCTGAACAATCCTACCACAGCTGAAATGCTTGAATACCTTCCCTATGTTTCCAGGATAATAAAGACCCCAACTATCAACACGGCTGAGACACTTCTGCCAAATTTGGCTATGACTTCTTTTCTGGACTCATTTCTACCCACTGTGAATTACAGCCATATTGGTTGAGGAGGTTTTCTTGGTGGTGGTGGTAGTGGTGTTTTTATTTTTTAAGGCTTTAATTTTTTTGGAGCAGTTTGAGATTCACAGCAAATTGAGAGGAACAAACAGAGGTTTCCCATATGCCTCCTGCCCCTTTTACATGCTGGTCTCCCCCTTTGTCCAACACACCTACCTCTCCAGAAGGTACATTTGTTACAGTTGATGGACCTATATTGGCACATCACAATCACCAAAAATCTGTAATTTACCTTAGGGTTTCCCTCTTGATGTTGTGCATTCTATGGATGTGGACAGATTTATAATGATATGTATTCATCTATCCATTCTTGTAATGTCATTCAGAGTATGCTTATTGCTCTGAAACCCCCCTGTGCTTTGCCTGTTCACCCTCCAACCCCAACCCCTGGCAGCCATTCATCTTTTTACTATCTCTATAGTTTTGTCTTTCCAGAATGTTCTGTAGCTGGGATTGTACATTATATGGTTTTTTATATTGTCTTTTTGTCATTTAGTAATATACATTTAAGGGCCGTCCATGTCTTTTTATGACTACATCAAGCTAAAAATATTTTATATAGCAAAGGAAAGCCTCAACAAAGTAAAAAGACAACCCACAGAATAGGAGAACATTTTCATCGATATCTGAAAAAGGGTTAATATCCAAAATTTATAAAGAAATTATATAATTTAACACCAAAGAACAACACAATTAAAAAATGGGCAAAGGACCTGAATAGACACTCCTTCAAAGAGGATATGCAGATGGCTAGTTGACATACGAAAAGATACTAAACATCACTAATCATCAGCAAAAATGCAAATTAATACCACAATGAGATACCATATCACATCTGTCAAAATAGACATCATCAATAAATCAACAAACAATAAGTGCTAGAGAGGATGTGGAGAAAGGGGAGTCCTTCTGTACTGTTGGTGGGAATGCAGTTTGGTGCACCACTGTGGACAGCAGTTATTTAAATACCTCAAAAAATTAAAAATGGACCTGCCTTTTGACCCAGTGATCCCAGTTCTGGGAATATATCCAAAGGAACTCAAAACACTAATTTGAAAGAACATAAGCACCATTATGTTCATTACAGCATTATTTAAAATCACCAAGACATGGAAGCAGTCCTAGTGTCCATCAGTAGATGAGTGGATAAAACAACTATGGATCAAAGGGGGTAAAAAAACAGTAACAATGGGGCATTTACACAATTGAATGCTATTCAGATGTAAAAAAAGAATATTTTATGTTTTGTGACAGTATGGATGGGCACACAGAACATTATGCTAAGTTCAATAAGCCAGTCAGAGAAAGACAAACACCAAATTATTCCATTCATATATGGAATCTATTGAAGACATGGAACTAACAAGCAAAATAGACACAGGCTGATAGATACAGAGCAGGATGGCATCTAAGAGAAGAGAGTGCTAGGGATAGAGGGATGGGACAAAAAGGAAAAAGGACTCATGGACATCAACAGTGTGGTGATCACAAGGGCAGATGGGGGTAAAAAGGGACTAAATGGTAATGGGAAAAATAGAATGAAATATTTGAAAATGCTAACAAAATATCCAATAAGATAAAATCTAGATAAACTTGGGTATGACTATGAGCTTGTAGATACAAAGCTAAAGTCACGACCCGTGAAAGAAAGAAATGATGGCTAGACCTCACAATGACCAAAAACGTCTGCTCTGTGATAGACATTGTCAACAGAAGGAGCCAAGCCACAGCCTGGGGGAAAAGTTTTTTAAAGGCATTTCACAAAACATGCAATGAACTCTTAAAACAATAAAAATAAAGTACTTGATTAAAAAATAAACTGAGGACCTCAACACATACCTCATCAAAGGAGGAATACAGATGGCAAATAAGCATATGAGATATCACTACACATCTATTAAAATTATTTGAAAATACGAAGTCTGAAATAGTAGCAATATCGACTGCTGGCAAGGAGGTGGAACAACAGGAATTCTAATTCACTGCTGCTGAAAATGCAGAATGGTACAGTCACCTTGATACACAGCTTGGTAGTCAGACGAAAAACATACAATACAGCAATTGTGTTCCATAGTGATTACCCAAAGGAGTTGAAAACTTAGGTCTACATGAAAAACTCCATATAAATGTTTATAGCAGCTGAATAGATAAAGTGTGGTACATCCAGACAATTGACTATTATTATTCTTCACAAAAAGAAATGAGCCATAAAGCTACGAAAAGCAGTGTTTTCTATTACTACTGTTGCTGGTGGAACCAGGGCTCTTTCATGGGATCAGGAGAAAAGCATTTCCTGGAACCAGGTATGGGAGACTGTGGTGTGGCAAGACTTACTCAGATGGAGATAGAAGGTTGCCTTTGTGTCCTATCTCCATCCGTCCTGCCTTAGAAAAAGTCTAACCATGTCTTCAACAAAGTGAAAATAAAGGCCAGTGACAGAGTTTCTGTTTCATTGTTCTGGCATTAGCAGTCTCAGTTTCTGTCCAGGAAGCCTTCCGCTATTTTCAGCTATGCTGCTGTACCCATGCTCCCACCTGGAACCTGAGTTTGGAGTCTGCCTGGCTGCCTGCTGTGGAGCTGCTAGACCAATGAGTACTATGGAGACTGAAAATAAAGCAAGCAAGTATGGGGTCACCAAACAGAGAGAGAGAAAGAGAGATTCTTTATTAAACTGAGTTATATTAACTAGGGCTTGGGATGGACTAGGCATTTTTTCCAAAATAACCAATCAACATGCCAAGCTTTCCTGGGCTTCTCATGGATCCACTTCTCAACCAATGCCTTCTTTTCCCAGGCTAGGTTGACAGACCTCTATAAAACATGCCTCATGGAAGTACCGCCCCTGTGACATTTTGACTTGCACGGCATATATGCTTATTTCACCTCATAGTATGGGCTAGTGGTTCGGGGATATTGAAAAAATTGGCCCTTTCTCTCTGTACAGTGGTGGGATGGTTAATTGTCTTTGCCCCGAAATGCTGCCACACCCTTGAGTGTGTGAAGCTGTAGCTTCCTGGCTAAGCAGGCAGGCTTATGGTTCCTGTTTGATAATGCTCAACAATGCTTGATTTCCTTCGCTTTCTTCCTTTATTAACAGATAGTTAACTGTATTGTAAAACTACCACTTCTTACCATTTTTAAATCCTTTTCAATATATTAGTTATTTTATGATAATCACATTTTTCCCCATGTGACACATGAAGCGAATGAGATTCCGATATCTGTAAAATGATTTTTTAAGCTTTTTTAAAATCAATTTTTAAAATACTAGACACAAGGCTAAACTAAAATCTTCAGATTAGAAGCCCATTATTTGTCAAGAATATTGCATAGAAGAAATATTAGTTGATATTAGGGCATTATTGAATTGTTGAATGTTGCTATAATTTAATTTTCTAATTGCATATCTTTATAAATTCTTTAACCAACTTTTTCATGGCAACCTAGTTTATTTATTTTAGGCACAAAGAATAATGTATCAAGTTTTATATTATGCTACTATGCATAATATTATAATTCATTATAATTTTAAATATGGCATCTGAATGTGTTATTCATAGAAATTTTCCTGAAGCTAATCTAGTTACATTAAAGTTTTAGGTAAATAGCTCTTGGTGTTCATAATAATGAACCCATAATGGGTGATTTATACAAAGCATCAGACAACCAATCTATAGGCATAAAAAGAAACTATTATATAATGAACTATTTGAATGAGCAAACTGTCCATCAACTTACTAGCATACCATTAATATTCAGTGTTATAGCAAAACATTAATACTTTGAAAACTGTTACTCTAAAATTAGGCATACATTAAATATGAATTATGACTATGTACTATCAATTCTAACTTAATGCTTTTAAAGGAAAGAGTAACATTTTCATCATTCCCTTTGAAAAGACTTCCGAAAGAGTGAAATGATGATGATGTATAGATTTGTTTATAAGATGTTAGATAATTGAATTTTGAAAAACTTGTAGAATATAAACTTGAAAATATATGTATTTAAAGGAAATTATTTACTGAGATTTGGAGACTATAGATCACTTATACCATACATCATTCTATTTTCAGAGCAAAACATTGTGCACTATATTACTCACAAACTTTTCCCTATTGTGTGAATTCTTAAGACTACTAGTATTTTTTTAAGAGATTTAATGCAGTTGGGCTTTCACTCGCTGAAAATTATATAAAAAAGAAAAATATCAAGGTTCATATTCATCTCACTTTTTAATTTTTTCTTTTTGAATTTTACCTTTATGACTGACAAATTAGAAAATAATATAGGAACAGAAAGAAGAGGAAGCGACTTAAGAATGTATTTGCATTTCACTGAGATAAAATAACATCTGCCAATTTTAACTATACTAGTAATCTATTTTAAAGGAGGTTATTCTTAGTATGTATTTATATGCTGAAAGCCATTTTGAATAAAATATTCTAAATATATCAATATATTTAAGTAACTATGAGCTAATTGACATACTAAGATATTTAATCATGGGGGAAAAATCTTTAAAGGCATGACAAATTCTCGAAAAATCGAGAGCTGAATATTACTTCCCTTGTTTCTCTGCCTGTCTAGACTGCTGTGATGTCCCCTGACATTGTGGTGGCTTCCAAATTCTGGCAGTGATGAATAAAAAGAGGCTATAAATATCTGTCTGCAGGTTTTCATGTAAGATGCAGAACTAGATTAAATACACACCCACCAATATGATATTGGAAACTAATATATATGTAATATTTGGGTTGCTATAGCAAAAATGCAGTGAACTGGGTGGCTATAAAGAATAGAAATTTATTTCTCACAAGGTGGAAACTGAGACTTTAATCTCAAAACACAGGCAGATTTAGTATTTGGTGAGAGCCCTCTTCTAGGTTGCAGACTTATTGTAAACACATGTCAGGAGGAGTAGGGAGTTCTCTGCGGAGTCTTTTTCATAAGGCACCAATTCTATTCATGAGGGATTCGCCCTCATAATCCAACCACTTCCTAGAGACTCCCCATCTCTTAGAATTTCAGCATATGAATTTTTGGAGGACATAAACAATTGGACCACAACAATATGTATTAATGATTATACAAACATTGAAAAGAGTCTTAAAAACGTGAATCAAGAAATCTTCATCAGATATAGAATTTTATATTAGTGATAAACAGAATTCAATAATACATTTTAAATGCAGATAATCAAGTAGTTTTATTCTAGAAAACAAAGTTTGTTCAAAGTCAGGAGAACTAATAATATATTATATATTGACATTAATGGTGATAACAAATCCATTAATAAAATCTGTCACATTGAGATATAAAAAGTATCACTAAATTTTCATGTATGTAGAGAAATTGGATTAGTATACCCTTATTTTTAAAATGTTATAAAACAGACAAAAATGAAAATTGTGCATATTTAATCCAAATGATTGCAATTTAGTGGGAAATAATATTAGACGACAGAAAATAAAAGAGCTTATTTCTCTTTAAGGTTGTGCTGGAAATATTATCCAATTTAATTATTAAAGGGAATTAATAACAGTTAAAGTTATTTTAGTTAGCGACATTTAAAAAATATTTTGAGAAAAAAACATTCTCTGACACAAAGAGAATTAGTTTAAGTATTGGGTTATAATATGCACAAACAAAGGCACAAAATGTGTCAAAAACCTTAGAAAGATATTGTAAGAAAAGAACATTATGGACAAGTATCTATCACAAACATACATACAAAATATTTTCAGAATAAATTAAGCAAAAATAATGATATGTAATTGTGTAGTGGGTTTTATTTTAGGACTACAAGGCTAGATTGACATGTAGTAATCAATTAATTCACCATATTTACATAATAAATGGAAGTATGTCTAACCAACTCAACAGATGCAGAAACAGCATTTAACTAATTAAATGCCCATTTATCAAATAAACTCTTAGCAAAATAAAAAGTGATGCACTTCCTCAATCTGAAAAAGGTCACCTATGGAAAATTTATACATCATACCACATTTAATAGTAAAAAAATCAAATATTTTCACAGTAAGATCAGAAAAAAAGAAATGTGTTCTTATCATGTTTCTTAAGGTTATTGATGTTTCTCTCTCTCTCCCTCCCCTCTCTAAAACATAAATAAATAAAATCTTTTAAAAAATGTTTTAAAAAAAAGGTTATTGGTCAAGATTTTTTTATATATAGGCATTTAGATCTATAACATTTCCTGTAAGCACTGTTATAGCTTCATTCTGTACATTTTGATAGGTTGTGTTTTCATTTTCATTCAATTCAAACTACTTTCAAATTTACTTTGAGATTTCTTCATTGACTCATAAATTATTTAAAATTTGTTGTTTAATTTCTATATTTTAAGGTGTTTCCAATCTTGTTCTTGTTGATTTCAAATATAATTCTGCTGTGATCAGAAAACAGTTTGTATGGGCTCAAAACTTTTAAGTTTATTAAGGCTTATTTCATAGTCTACTATATGGTCTAGTAGACTGAAGATATTCTGTGTGCTCATAGAATGTACATTCTGCTGTTGTTTGATGAAGTGTTCCATAGTTATCTATTAGGTCTATTTGATTTATACTGTTTTTCAAGTCTTCTATTTTTTTAATGACTTTTCTGCCTACTGGTTTTATAAATTTTAGTGTGGAATATTGCTCTCACTGTTGAATTATTTCTTTCTTCAATCAGTTTTGTTCATATGTTTTATCCTTCTATTGTGAAGTATGCATCTGTTTATAATTTTTATATCTTCATGTTGAATTGAAGCATGCTAAGGACTGAGTTATATCCCCACAAAATCCATAGTTTGAAGTCTTAATCCCAAAGCAACCGTATTTGGAGATAGGCCATTCAAAAAGGTAATTTAAATTAAATGGGGTCATATGGTAGATCCCTAATCCAATAGGGCTGGGGTCTTTATAAGAATTGGAAGAGACACAAAGAATGAATTTACAATTTAAACTGACCATGTGAGGAAACAGAAGAAAGCTGGCATACCACATGAGGACACAGCAAGAAGGTAGCCATCTGAAAGCCAAGGACAGAAGCCTCAGGATAAATCAACCCTACAAGCACCTTGATCTTGACCTTCCAGCCACCACTGTGAGAAAAATAAAATTTAATGCAGTGATCACATATGGTCTAGATGGTCTGCAAGTACCCTGGTTCTGTCTCTATTTGCATGTTATCCTTTGCTTCTACCTCATCTTCCATACATTCCAAAAATTTCTTAACATGTCAAGTCAGTTCTCACCTCAGGGCATTTGGATTTGTCATACTTTTTTCCAAGGATGTTCTTTCTTCAATATTCCTGATACATTCCCATAATTCATACTGTTCTTTACTCAAGTACCACCATTTAATTGAGGCCTTTCCTAGCCACCTTTGTATCCCTTTAAACATGCACATGTATATACATATAGTTTACCTCCATTACTGACTGTTTCCTACATACAAGAACACTACATATTCATGTATCTTGATTATATAATTTTATTTCTGTTCTTTGAGAGGAGGAATTTTTGTATAGTTTGTCTAATGTTGCATCCCTAGCATGTAGATTAGCAGATTAGTGCATACAATATTACCAATATTTAATAGAAACATGCCAAGAGAAGATATGTAATGAATACATATAACTTGTTTTAAAAAATGTGAAATGGCCTCAAACTTAGAAAAGTTTCAGGTCTAGTACAAAGCATATTTTAACCCTGAACCACTTAAGACATAATACTTTGTCATTCCTGAAGAGTTCAGTATGGTTTTTCTATAAACATTTATTCATGAAATGTGGCACATTGGTAAATACTTCTCTAGTTCATGCTTATTTTTCCCTCATTGTGCACCATTTGATATTATGTGTGTCCTACTTATTCTGATTATTAGATTATTTACCCTTATTCTCTTATTTGTACTACTTTTTAAAATTCTATCCAAGGCAATGTCAGGACAACGACTTAGATTTCATTCAAATGCTCTCTGTGTCTATCACAGTTCCATAGGCAGCATAAACACCAGTCCATTTAACTATGTCATGAATATATTCCTAAAAAATGCTGATCATTGATATTGTACTTAGAACTTCCATAAAAACCCATTAATATATCCATGATACATAACCCTTAAACCCATGTATAATGTGCATCCTTATTTTTTCCTAAAAAATTTGGGCAGAAAAGTGTGTATTATATATGGCAAAGTAAGGTACTTTGTGCATCTTTTAAATGTTTCTTCTCTGTGACTTATAACTTTGGGGATAAAAAATGTATAACTAAAGAAGAACTTGTACGTCTTGTAACTAAGGTTAAGGGCTTTATTCTCCAAGCATTTTGTGGACCATTCTTCATGTTTTCCCTAACTTTCCCACATTTAGCCTCCAATCTGCACAACAGTAGTTCATATGTAGCAGATGTTCTATGTAAGATCATTTGTAGAAACTTACTTAGAAAGAAATTCAAGTTTACTAGTTGAAAAAAATCAACAATTCAGGAAGAAAAGGTTAAAACATATATTTAGCAACCATCCTAAAGTCATTAACTCTACAAAGACAGCCTCAAATTCAGAGAAGATTAAATTTATAACTCAAACATGTTATATAACCTATTTCCTATTGGTGAAGATTCATGTATCAATCTTTCTGGTCTGCAATAGTCTTTTTTATGGAAATAAAAATATCTTATCCATTAGACCTGACTCTTTAGACATTGCATTACATAACTCAGAGTATTACATATAATGTTAAGCCTCTCAAAAGAGAAGTGGGGAGAATAAAAGAGATGAGATGCATGGTGAAGCATCTGAGGGAGAGATTCAGATGCAAATGAAGGCCCAAAGTGCCAATGTAAATCCCTCCAGATTAAATAATTTATGCCATGCCCATCAAATATTTTGTGGTTTCATATATATAAGTTTTTCTAATTTGCTTAACAGTTCACATTACATATTCAACATGAAAAGGAATTAAGTATAAATTAACTTTTTATATTAACCAGATTCTTGTAACAAAATTTTGAAACAGTAAACTCTAATAAATTAATTTATTTATACAATTAACAACATTCTCTTTTTAAAAATCAGAATTGTTGCTTTAATTGTATACATTAAAGTACTGTTTTATTTTGGCAGCTTTATTGAGATATAATTAATTTACAACCTTGCATAAGATGAAAGGTATAATGTGTTGAGTTGATATACTCATATATTGAAAAATGGTTAACAGTATAGAGTTAACTAATACCTATATCGCCTCCCACGATTGCCATTTCATTTTGTGGTGAGAATATTTAAGATTTATTCTCAGCTATTTCCAAGTACATAATACCTATTTTATTAAGTATATTCACCATGCTATGATTTCCCAGGAATCATTCATCAAATAACTAAAAATGCCCACTCTTTAACAAACATTTCTCCCCATTTCCCTCAACATTCAGCACATAGTAATTCCCATTCTAGTCTGTTTCAGTTCAGTTTTTTTAGATTCCACATATAAGTGATATCATAGAGTACTTGTTTTTCTCTGACTTATTTCACTTAGCATAATGCCCTCAAGATCCATCCATGTTGTTTCAGACATCAGGATTTTCTTCTTTGTCATCCTTACACAATATTCCTTTGTATGTATGTGTGTATGTCTGTGCATAAAATCACATCGTGTATATGTATATATGTGTATGATCACATCTTTATTCATTTACAGATGAACACTTTGTTTTAAAAATACAGACAAGATGGATGCAAATAGAAAGTGTAAAAAGAATCAATATACATCTTACTCATCTCCCCTTCCAGTCATTTCTCAAAAGCTAATTATTTTAAAAGCCTCTATTTTATTTGTGTGTGTTGTTTATTTCCATAACTCTTTTCACCTTATCATTTTTTACAATGTATATACTGCTACCCTATTCCAAAAAAATAAAAATTTTACTTGTTTACAAGACTACCATTTGGCTTTCTTTCATTTTTGTAACCATATTGTCATTGCATTATGTTCATTTTTTAAATTTCATATTCTGCATCTTCATAGTTATATCATGATGCTACATCTTTGAACTTGAGAATACAAGATCTTATACCTTTTTCCACCTGTGCCTCATTTTCTATATCCTAATCTATCTCAATGATACCTTTATCTTTTCATTGTCAATGCTTAAAATAGTTCTATTGCATTTTATAATCTAATAAAGGCTCAGCACAATCAAAGCACGTCCATTTTGCCAAAATCAGGGTCCTACTTGGGAAGAACAATGTGCTGAATCATGGCATGAGAACATCTGGATTGATGCCTCCATGTGTTAGAACCCTAGTACCCTGATATTTTGTTAAATGCTGTTTTTAGTTTCTCTGTGAGTATGTTTATGGATGAGATTAATAGGTATTAATATGAGAATTGATAGACTCAGTAAAGTAGATTGCCCTCTCAATGTGAGTAGGCCCCATTGAGTCCACTGAAAGGCTGAATAAAACAAAAAGGCTGAGGGAGGGAGAACTCATTCTCTCTAACTGAGCTGTGACATCAGCCTTCTCCTGCACTAGAACTGGAACTTACACCATTCACTCTCCTGGTTCTCAGGCCTTTGGGTCAGACTGGAATTATACCACCAGCTTTCCTGGGTCTGCAGCTTGGAGATGGCACATTGATAAAGAAACTGAGGAACAGAGGTATCAAGTAATACAGTTCCCACAGGTTGCTAGGGCATATACTAAAACTTGAACTCCAGTAGTCTGGCTTGAATGCATGAGTGTATAACTATCTCACTATAGCTGATTTTATTTTATTTTGGATTACTACTTATTTAAATACAAAATTAAAATACACATTAAATTAAAATTCTATTCTCAAATGTTTATTCATTTTCTACTTAATATCTCTGCTCTTTAGTTTCTTGCATTTTTCTTCTGGAAAACTCTCCAAAATTAGAGTGACAACTTATGGTTTCCAAAATTAGTGTTTCTGTGATTTCAAATTTAAATAATTGTAAACAACTGCAGTTGCTCTCCATGGACCTAAAGCTAATAGCTAATTATTTTCAATAACACCTTCTGATTATACATGAATCCTGGGACACGTGACACCAAGAAGTACTTACAAACATTTTGAAAGTTGTGGCTTACATCTTATAATAAGCTTCATTGACTCTACGTCTTAATTCTTCCAGATAGATGATATACAGGCATAGTTAAAATAACACAGCTATGATTTCATAAAAAGGCTAATGATTTTAATTAAATTTTTGTACCTGTATTACTATTTATTTCATGACATGAAACATCCTGCCTGGACAATCACTGCACCTCACATAATTGAGCGATGCTTTTCATTGCTGTTAATGGGTCTCTCAAGCTGCATTGCCTTTTTTGTATTCACTGCTTTCCGAAAGGCTTTCCCTATACACGTGTACTGTTTCTTTATATTTCTCCTTTGTGACTTGTCCTGATTTCCTGAATCAGGATCATTCTCATTTGTCTTTCAAGTTTCCTTAATTCTGAGCTAAGCCAATTTGATGCCTTGATTTCCTTTTAAATTTCCTACATAATTAGCTAATTTCCCAGTGTGCCTGTGAAAGTGTTTAGTGAAGAACATGAAGTTTACTTGAACTTCTTTAGCTTTTACTCTCTACTTCTATTGCTTTTATTGTTGAAAAAAGTTTTATTAAAAGTTTTTATTTTTCTCATTTCTCCTCTTAGTTAATTTGGGTAATGTTTATTGTTTTTTTTTCCTTCCCCCTAAATAAATAATGGATTTAGGAAACTATAAGTCAGATATTTTTGTACTTTTGCTCCAAATTGCTCTTTTTAAATCTGTTATGTGGAATGAGAATGGCAACAGTGCATTTTGCAGCTCTATTACTAAATAGCTCTTCTTAGGGACTCACAGTGGGAGGCACTAGGGAGAGATTGGAACAAAGAAGGGGAGTGGGGGTTTTCTTTTTTTTCCAGATCTGATAGACAGTCCTTAGCATCTGAGAACAGATGAGTTCCAGTCTCACCTTTCTTGGACTCTCTAAGAATCACTGTATCATGTCCTCTTAGGTGTTGGGAGAGCAATATCTCTTGGCATCTGGGGACGTGTGGGGGCCCCTCATTCAAACAACTGTGTTTTGCTCACATCACCTGCTTCCTCTTCATCCCCAACCACCCCCTCACAATGTTTACTGCTGCATGCTCAGTTACTATCTGGGTTTCCACTTTAAAAATAAAAATTGCAGCCTTTCAAAACCTGTGTAACTAATTGCTTGTATTAAGCCTGAGTTTTTAATGTATTCAACTAAATTCACTTGATTTTTCTAGTTCTTAGTGTTCATACTTAGTGATTTTAGTATTTTTTCTCATTTTAACCTTCAGTTAAGCCAATGACTATTAGTTGTTTTTGTAACTGTAGAAACAAACATTGTCATTTTACATGGAGAAGAGTCAGAGAATATAAAACATGTACTAGTTACAAAATGGCCATCATTCTCAAATACTACATGTTAAGTATTACCCCTTTTAGAAATATTCCACCTAGTCTTCATTACAATCATGTGAGATCATTTCCTAATTGTAAGGACAAAGAATGTATGGCTTAGAGGTTAAATAAACTAAATTCACAAAACTGGAATTAGATACTGCTTTTAAGCACTGGCATGTCATCCCAAAACCAATGCTGTTAACTACTATGAAGAAATGTTTTCACTGACTTTCAACTTCCAACCAATAAATGTTAAACCTCTGATGTGTCTTATGCATACCCTAATGCTTTTATTTCAGAGTGTTACACTTTTAAGATTGCTCTATCCAGCAAAGCTTTCATTTAGAATGGAAGGGCAGATAAAGCGCTTCTCAGATAAGGTCAAGTTAAAGGAGTTTATCATCACCAAGCCCTTATTATATGAAATGTTAAAGGGACTTATCTAAGAAAAAGAAGATAAAAATCATGTATAGTAAAATAACAGAAAACTCACAATTGTTAACAACCACACCTAAAACAAATTAAAAACAAACTAAGCAATCAATTAGAACAGGAACAGAACCACAGAAATTGGGATCACATGGAGGGTTAGCAACAGGGGAGTGGGAGGGGGAGAGAAGGGGGAAAGGTACAGAGAATAAGTAGCATAGATGGTAGGCAGAAGATAGGGGGAAGGCAAGAATAGTATGGGAAATGTAGAAGCTAAAGAACTGTAACACATGGACATCAACTAAAGGGGGGAATGTGGGTGGGAGAAGGTGTGCAGGGTGGAGGGGAATGAAGGGGGGAAAATGGGACAACTATAATAGCAAAATCAAAAAATATTTTTTAAAATGCTAATATTTTCTAACACCACTTTAATGAGAAATATTTCCATCTTTAGTGATAAAAACTATAAATGACAATAATAGTCATTATTCTCTTGCTGTCACTGCTGAAGAATTGTGGTTAAAAAATTTTAAAAAAATCAACTCCTTACCCTCAAATTTTCAAGCTATTTCTGGAGACATTGTTTGCTTAACTTACAAGATATTTTTAAATGTTTAGACACTTATCAACATGACAAACATATCACTGCGATGAAATCAAAGAAGGCATTACAAATAAGTGAGAGGTTAAAACAATAGAGTGGTTTAAATGCAATAATAAGCCTTTTGTTTCACTCATAATAATCATGGGTTTAGAAAAAATAAGTTTTTTTGAAATATTTAAGGTTTAGGTTATTCAAAAATCTGTAAGAGAATTTTTAATACCTTTTCAAAAATTTATATATGTGGATAAAACTTTACCAAAAGTAACTGATGTGAAATGTTCTGAAGAAACTACAAATGGTATTTCACATTGTGACTCCATTTTTTCACTTCTCTCTGGTTCTAAGCAGTCTCAGTATTTTCCTCCTCCCAATCAAATGTCCAAGAAGCTATCACAAATCTTCCTGGCAATTCTATTCAAATTATTGCAACAGATATAAATTAATAAATAGAGTTTGAAACCATCTAGTTGTAATTTGATTTATTTAAATTAATTATAATTTTTATTAGAAATAATGCTTGAATTCTCATTACATTCTTCAGTATTCTAGTCTCTTTGCAGAGATGGATAACATACAGTACCCAACTTTAAGGTTCTCAGTTATCAGAAGAGATAAACACATAAATAAATGAGTTTGTAAAGAAACAAATGGGTTAGTGGTATATATGTACTAGTATTGTTTAAAGTCATATTTAAATACTGTGGGGAAAATAGTTATGAATGAATACATTTTTTAATTATAAAATATTTACATGTGTCTTTTAGAAATTCATTAATGCTTAGCTCTTAAAAAAGAAAAGTTTATTTTATTTAAAATTGGTAATGCTTGAGTATATTTTCTCCAAGTTTGCCATTCCAAAGACAGAATCTGTCCTAATTTCATTGTTATAAATATAAAATCATTACCTGATTAGTTGTACCTTGTCTTAGTTTTAATCAAGGAAAAGCAATATGCTTCTATGGTTAGGTTTGGAAAACTAAATGAACACTATAAAACTTAGAATCATAGGAAACAAAAGATGGTATTATAATCTTTTAGAAGCAAGGAATGTTTAGTTTAGAAGTGTAGTTAAACTAGGGCATTATTTGTTATGATCAGAATTAGCAGGGAGAAGAGAATTGCTAGAAGATAAATAGAGGCTTTTGAAATAAAGTAGTATACCAATAATTTGTCCTTAATTTATATGCTTATAAAATGATTTAATATAAAAATTACTTCTACGTTATGCCACCTTTGATCAAAAATTAAGCTTTATGTAGTGAATAAAAACCCCTTTGTTGATTATTTTTATTTAAAAAATATAAAACACAGCATCAATCATGAATGCCTAAATATTTGGTTCTGTCCATCCAAAGAAATGTACATGAACCAGCTCATGTTGTGTCAAGCATTCTCCCTCATTTTCCATTGAGCTCTTGGGAAGCTCTATTTATCCTTTGGAGATACTAATGCATAATTGCAAGCACAGCTTTATTGATACAGTGTCCTTTTGTTTACTGCTGAAGCTAATACCTTATTTGTGACTGGAGAATATTGATAACTTGTAAAAATCTGTGTCAATAAATATTAGAGAATTATTAGTATTTATGTCTGCATTTAAGTAGCAAACTTACAAAGTCTTAATATTTTTTTATTATTGCTTCTTTCATTCTCTCTGTGGGGACATAGGCATGGTACAGATACAACTTGTCCCCACCTTAATATACCTATCAATAAATAACGAGTAATTTAAGGAATATTAGATGCAGCCACTGTCATTGATAGATTTCTAACACTAAGACTCCAAAACAAGAAATGATTGAATATTAATAAAAATATCAAAAGCTAGGTTACATTTGACCAAATTAAGAATAAATAATTTATTATTTAGTTTATACTTTTCTGAGTGAACTGGCAAGAGGTTTTAGGCAAATGGTTATTGACTTTCTTTCTTGTCTTCAAGATCTATTGTCCTTCCCTGATTCACTGCATAAAAAAATACTAGTGTCAGCATCTTAATATATTTCTAACTCATTGCTGTAATAAAAAACATTACTCTACCCCTTTTCCTTTTTTTTCTTTCACTTCCAAAATATTGAGACAAAATCATTAACTTTATTATCTGAAAATGAGGCTTTATTCTAGGGAGGGAAGGTAAGGCTGGGTAAAAAGGCATTCACAGAAGTGAAGGAAATATTGAAGAAGAAAACCGCAAATCCAAAAAAGATGTTTAAAAATTACTGAAGAAATTTTCACAATCCACATTTCTGACAATTACCAGTGGATTTATCTCACTGATCTTTCTGCCCATCCTTTCCATGAACAGTATTATAAAGTCCACTGATCTGTTCCATGAGGCTACTGGTAATCAGAAAACTGATACCACACTGTTCCACTGCTTTCCTTTGGAGGATCAAGTTTGTGGACATCATCATGAAGTACATATTGCTTTCTGGTAAGTCTTTTCATTCTGGAAGCATCAGTGATCTCTATTGGCATCTGAATTGCTTCTCAAGTTGTAGCGCTCATCCCTTTTTCACTTTGCATAGATTTCACTTCTTCTATTTTGTGACTATACTCAACCACTTCTGTGAGCATCCTGATCACCAGTGTTTTGAACTCTGTATCTGATAGGTTGGCTGTCTCTTCATTGCTTAGTTCTGTTTATGGAGCTTTGCTTTGTTCTTTCATTTGGGCCATATATATACATTTTGTCTCAGCATGCCTGTTATGTTGTAAGGAGCCAAGCCTTAGGTATTCTCCAGGGCGGGGCAACCTAGGTTGCTGAGTTGCGGTGCTACATGTGCAGGAGGGGCCAGAGAGGAACAATGCCACTTGCTCAGCCTTTGGTTAGCTTTCAGTCACTTCCCCTGCTACTCAAAAGTAAATTGGGCCCTTTTGGCACTGATCCCTGAGTGGGTGCGTTTGTATACCTTCTAGGACCCTGTGGTTCTCTCCAATGAACTCTCCTGTGAGTCTGGGTGTTTCTCCTGCACCTGCAACCCCCACAGATTTTTAGAACCAGAAGTTTTGAGGCTTTATTTTCCCACACTGGAACCCTGGGTTATGTTGTATGTTTGCTCCCCAGTTCCTCCCAGTTTATCTGGATGCAAATATAGGAGCATCAAGTCCACCAGCTGCCACCTTGCCCCTAGGTCCTCCAGCCACCTTGCCAGGTGCCGTCTCTCCCCCTGCTGCCCATCTCTGTACCAGTCAGACCTTCTACCTGTCTGAATGAATGTTTCTTCTTTAACTCCTTGGTTTTTGGATTTCCATACAGTATGATTTTCTGGCAGTTTTGGTTATTTTTTTGTTTTTAAATTTATTGTCATCCTTTTGGTTGTCTGAGGAGGCAAAGTGTATTTAACTATGTCTCCATCTTGACTGTGAGTCATTAATTTAAACTTCTGAATCCCTGCACCTTTTTCACCCATCTCTCCAGTCCCCGCCTACTTGGCAACCACTAATTTGTTTTCTGTAGGTATGAGTTTGCTTCTGTCTTATTTGTTCATTTATTTTGTTTTTACGTTCTGCATAATAATGAAAACATATGGTATTTGTCTTTCTCTGTTTGACTTATTTCACTTAGCATAATACCCTTTCAGTCCCTCCATGTGTCACAAAAGGGAAGATTTTATTCTTTTTACGCTTGAGTAACATTCCTTTGTACATATGTACCACAAGTAATAAGTAATTTGTCTATTGCTGGGAACTTGAGTTGATTCCATATCTTGGGTATTATAAGCAATTTCACTTCTGGGTATTTATCTGAAGAAATCCAAAACACTAATTCAAAAAGATACACACACCTCTATGTTCATTGTAACATTATTTGCAATAGTCTAGACTAGTGTGGTTTTTGAAGGCTCCATACATTACAGAATGTGTTTCCATGATCCTGATCTAAAACCAGGTGAGGTGTACAGTAACCTTATCATAATGGAATAATTTATATACCTGGCCCAAACATGCCTCTCACTCACATATTTTTTCTTTATAATATTTTGAATTTCATATATGTGAAAAAATATATGATTTAAACTATCACTACCAATATTTTGTTTGATTTTACAATGGCTTATCTGTTTTGTATACAATTTCTCTGTTACTTTTTTGATGACTCTTTTTCCTCTTAATTTCATTCTTTTTTTTCTTTTCTTTTTTCTTATTGAACAATGCACATTATGCAAATTTCCATTCCCATTCGTTGGAAACACAAACTTATTTATTTCTATTGAAAGGATCAGGAAGCACTTTCTATAAAGGGTCCCATAGGAAAAAAAAATTACAATTTAGCAGACCATTCATATGGTCTCTGTCACACCTGCTTGAATTTGTCTTTGTAGTGTAAAATCAGTCACAAATAGTATGTAAATGGGTGGTCATGGCTGTTTTCCAATAATCATTTAAAGACACAGATGGCAAGTCATAACATCCTACTCTATATCATACAGTTCTATATAAGTGTTGGGAAATTGACTATATGGTCAAATACTTTATTACTTCAGAGAAAACACTAGTAGAAAACAAATCTTTTTCCTCAAGGAACAAATCCTCTTTTTACTAGAACTTTCTGAACTCTCCATTAAAAAATAACAACAAAAATTCAACTATAACAAAGATCGAAGTAATTATAATTCAAAGGTTACTGAAATCTACAAATGACCTATAGCTATTATACAAAATGAAACAAAAATGGCAGGTAGTTATTCAATTTGAGATATCTTAAATCTGTCAAACAGTTGCTCTGATAAACCAATTCTTCAACCAAAATATCATTACTTTATGAAAGATTAAGTATGAAAATAATCTTCTATTATGCCATATTCTAATTATCATATATCTAAATTATCATAAATAATTTAGCTTAATTTATACATTCAGACTGGTTGAATTTTTACATTGTCATCTTTTTAACATTTATGTAAGAGCAAAATTTTCCTATGCTTAAAATGCTTTTGAATTACTCTGCAAGGACTAAATGATTCATCCATTTTACAAAAAAAGAAAACAAAAGAAAAGATATTTTACACTATGAAATTGACTCCCTAGACAAACAGAAATCATAATAAACAAACATTAATTGTGATGATTGGAGTTGTGATTATTACATGATTATTACATAATTTGTGACTATGTAATCTAATTTGAAGACCGTTGCTAAACATGACAATTTAAAGAAGTTTTCACCCTCCCATATTTACAATTTGATTTAATCTTAGACAAATACTATAAATTCTACCAATATTAAGAAGGTAGGAAATAGTAGTTTGCTTTATGGCTAACAGCTATATTGACTGGTTTTTATACTAAGTTAAATAAACATTTCCTTGAAAATAAAATTTTCTTTTCTAATTCTCTATCCCATGTCTTATACACAGAAGTAGTCAGTATTAGTTAACGTAATAAATAAACAACTTCATGAATTTATTTTTAATTAAGTATGCATGTATTTTGATGTTGTAATTTGTGACTATGTAATCTAATTTGAAGACCGTTGCTAACCTTCTTCATCCTGAAGAAAATATATTGAAGTAAAGAAAGCAATGATACCATCCTTTTCTTCTATATAACTTATCTTAGTGGATAAGTTGTCCTTTTGAGTGTTACATAGGAGAATTTAAAACATTGTCTCCAGAACCAACCCATAAATGGTACCACCCTCCCATATTTACAATTTGATTTAATCTTAGACAAATCTCCTGCTGTCCAGGAGTGAAGAGATTTTCAGAATAGTGTTTTGCATCCAAATTATCATGTAACATCGTTTGTAAAAATAATGTAAAACCCCTTCAAAAAAGAAATCCTGCATTGAGTAGAGATAAATTTTACTCTGGTTATAAAAAAAGAGAGCTGCAGTGACATGTGCTGGGTAGGAAGCCACAAATGATGGTTCTCTGCAGAATAACTTAAGGGTAAGTGGAGTAAATAAAAATTAAAGAAAGGTCTTGAAGTATTCCCACTACATAACATGTCTTGTCATGTGACAAATAGTTTCACAAAAGGTAATTCATTTTAAATGCTATTAGGAAAACCTTGGAGAATTTTAAATATGCTCCCACCTATACATGTGTAACATATGGAAATCACTAACTTAGTTGTCTCAATTTTTTTTTTTGTATTTCAATGTTCCTGATATTCTCATATAAAAAGATTTGAAATTTCATCTGAAGGCTAGGGCTTTTAAGAAGTAATTTAATATTCCAACAGGACATTTGTCTTTGTTTAAGGTCATCCTTACAACTTTGAAGGCAGAACATGCTGACAATTTATGAAGCAAATGTCGTCTAACTATCCATAGAATAGGGCAGACTTACATTACCTGTCAAAGCTACATTGAGAAATTGCAGGACCAGACAACTGTACAGAGAATGTTTCCCCACTGTTGTCACTTTCCCCTCGTTGCTGAATATACCATTAGAGAGTTAGGAAGAATCAGAACACTCCTCTGAATAGAAAATTAACAATGAAGACTCTATCAAAGATGTATAGGTTACCATTTCAATGAATTTGAAAAAAATAACCATAGCTTTCAAGTGTATACATTTAATTCACTAATCACATAATCCAATTGAAAAAAAATATATGCTGATGCACACTTTAAGTTCAGTATAAAGAAGAAGAATATTATGAGTGCCTGAAACAGTACTTAGACTTCTATAAATGATCAATAAATATGTATTTGATTAAACTGAATTGCTAATGTATTCAAAATTGAATGGGTTTGTCTTATATGCTAGTAATATTTCTCATTCCTAGGAGTTCTTATTACTGGAGGTACTAAAGGAAATTCCAGTTAACTGTCATTAAGGTATGAAGTATAATAAATTCTTGCACTGAGTTTGAATTTGAGCTAGATGTCCTGCTCAATCATTTCTTACTCTAAGACTTTACAGCTTAGTGAGACCCCAATAATTATGAATATATACAATAATACAGATAACATATTATACTCTGAATATATATATGCCATTTTGTTTATGATTATTTGAATGTATATACAGTTAATTGTACTTTTTTATGTGACAGTGAATCCTAAAGCATAGATAATTCTGATTAGTTACAGATAATTAAGAGGTACTACATACGAATCAAACTATATTTAAATATATTACATAAATATAAATGCTATGTGAGTCTTTGAAAAGTGTCCATTCTGACTTTGAAATTTTGTGCTGGGGTTGAGGTGAAAAGGTATTACTACTTGTAGCAGCTAGAAAAGAACAGCCAGAAGGAAAATAAAGCAGGGCCCTGCTCTTACAATCTAACCAAGAACTTGAAACAGGAGGCTGGAAACAAAAGGAAGTCGTGTCTCACCAATTAACTCAGTAGTCCTGAGCCTGGTCCGATAAGGTTGCCAGGTTTTCTGAACATCAGAAGTGAAAATAACGCAGGACGAAGGGAGTCCTCGAGACTGTGTGCTGGGAAAGGGCGCCTCTGTAACAATTTCACAAATGAAGACAAAGAGCCTTTACTAAGTGAGAAGGAAAGCCTTTGTAGCTGTATATTATTCCCAAGATTTAGAAAGGGAAGAAGTAGGAGGAACCTAAAAGCTAAGTAAGGTACAATGAGGTCTATCTGGAAAAATGTCCAGCCATTGTTAATATAACGAGAACAGTTTGCTCGACCCTGATGTAATCTGACAGCCAAGGAGAGTGGACTAGAATGCACATGTGTGAACAATTACAACTTCACTGTACTAGTCAGTGGGGGCAGTAGTGGCTTTGAGTGAGCATGTGGACTGTGTGGCTATCGCATTAAAAAATGAGCGAGTAGAGAAAAAATCTGCAACAAATTTTGTGTTAATCTTGAACATTTCTCTGCAGAAACTGTTTGGATGATTCAGAAAGCTTTCAGGGACAAACAGTGAGTACAGTGCAAATAAAAGTGTGGCACAAATGCTTCAAAGATGGTCAAGAATCTGTTGAAAGTGATCCATGTTCTGGAAGTCCTGCAACAAGCAGAATACTTGAGCATGTTGAATGTGTACAGGTTGCAATCAACAAAGATCAGCGAGTACAGTGTGAGAACTAGAAGTTGATCTGGGGATTCCAAAATCTACCGTTTCTGAGACTTTTGACCCGGGAACATTGCATGAAACGTGTTGTGGCAAAATTCATTCCTGAGCTGAAGGAACATCATGCTGCAGTTGCTAATGACTTGATTCAAACTGCTACAAATGAACCAGATTTCCTCAAGAATCATAACTTTGAAGGGGATTGAAGCATCATTGTCCTATGTACAATGATTCTTGTATTTTATATATAAACGTCTCTATTTTTTCATATTACATAGCCGGATACTTTCTGGACAGACCTCATATAACCCCTGAATCCCAATAGTCGACTACATAGATTAGCTAAGAACAAACTTACTAATAACTTTATTTCCTCTACATGGAGGGCAGCCAGGCTAGCTGGGTGTCTGCTTGCAGCTCTTTTGTTCAAGTATGTTTCATAAATAAACTCACTATCTCATTTCCATTATATGTATTTGTCTTTCACTTAAATCCTTCTCTTGCAAGCAAATAATTGAGCAAAAAGCTGGGGTTACGGGGGGGCAACACTCAAAGTCATGTGCCCCAAAGTCATATCCAATGCCTCCGGATATGTAAGAAAATCGGGACTGTATTTCTGGTACCTGCTTCAGTGCTCTTTGCTTTTTTTATTAGCATTTTTCTAAGATATATAATAGGTATTTATTACCTTCAAAGGCATACTTGAAATTTTGAAATAAATACATCTTGCAGGGGTGTCCAACTTGTGTCTCATAGACTGAATGCAGCTCAGGATGGCTATGAATACCACCCAACATGAAATCATAAATTTACTCAAAACATTATGGTAATTTTGGGGATTACTTGTCACAATGTATTTAATGTGTGGCCCAAGACAACTCTTCTTTTTCCAGTCTGGACCAGAGACACCAAAAAGTTGGACACCCTGCTTTAGTGGAGACCACATTTTTCTTTAAAATATTATATGCTATCATAAGTATATTTTTGTTCTAATGAAAATGAGGCAAGGGACAGTGATTAATAATAAATATTATTGCTCAAAATTCTAAAATTGGAAAGATAATAATCAAATAATGACCTCGACATTCACTAGCTTAAAAGGCAATCTTGCAGATCAGTTATGACTGGATTCATAAACTTTAACTCAGGAATTACAAGCATCCAGTGATCATTTGAGAATGGGAGGGAATTTTAGAACCCATTGAAATTATCAGTGTAAAATAAAAGTTCTCACTTCTCAATGAATATTGTCATTATAGCACTACAGATTACAGTTTTTTTAAAACCAAAACATGAAATGTAGAGAAAATATTAACTCCATGTCAAGTTATGTTCATTAAATACCTGGCTGAGAAGGTGTCCGGACCAAACACAGAGGGAATCTCTCAGTTCTACTGCCTATTTAAACTACACAAGTTGGACATCATATCTAATAAAATTTCACAAAAACTTACTGAATGCTACAGGAAAAGTAGCATTTCAAAGTTGTAGCAGCTTGGAACTGACTCAACTACTTGGTCCTATCTGTGGCTCTCTGAATTCTACACTGTCTTTAGCTTGAATCTATCACAAGTGTCCAGATAATATCTTAATTGTCTTTAGCCTGGGAGGTTTTACTCTCAAAACTTTTTCTCGTTGTTGCTGCTGCTGCAGCAGCTGCCATAACCTGCATGGATTGAAGATCAATTATTGAGAGCAGTGATCTGAATGGTTGCCCAGTAGACGTCAAAATGAAGAAAGAAATCTATGTTTACAAGTACAAAAGAAGTAAAACTCAACAGAGTGACTCAAATGTGATGTCAAGAAAGCTTCCGAAGGCTCAAAATTTCAACCTTTGAAAAGATTGAATGCCAACTTACCTGGAGGAATAATTTTAAGTCTTGTTTATGTGGTGTTCACAGCTTTTACGATTTGCTAAAAGTTCCAATAACATAGAGTTTCCAAGCAGGTGTGTGGTTGCTAATGAATTGTTAATAGGTCATTGTCCATTCAATGACAGACACCAGCTGCACCCCACTTTAAGTGCTCTTAACAGTGCCTACCGTGCTGAGAGAAAGTTCCATGAACATTTCATCCAACTTTGCCCAGGTGCAGCCTCACCTCAGACCCTTGCTGTGTGCATCTCACTTCTCATCACAGGCCTGTTGTCAAATATGCCTGAGCAACGTGGAAACCCGCAGAGTACCCAAGAAATGTGCAGTGCACGAGCCGGCGTTGTTAGTGCTCATGGTAGCACCCCTGACCAACGGAGAATGGAAGCCAATAAATACATGAATTCATAAAAACATAGACATAGCTAAATACATACATACATGCATACTGTTCCTCTTCGTACACCAGGTGAACAGTTGGTGGCTGAACTCCTGTGGCTCATAGTAATGGCCAATATGGTGCAATGTATCCTTTTTTCTCTTTTGATTCTGTTGTTCCTCATTCCTATTCCCTGCGGTCACTTCCCAAATAAACTACATACAACTCTGCTTTTCAGGGATTGCTTTTGGAGATGCCAGGGTAAGACAATTAAGATTTGCCCCTCAGGGACCTCGGCATGGTTGAGTAGGTCACCTTTTTGCTGGAGTCTCCTTGTCCATCACTTACTTGTCAAACCAGCCTGAATATTTTACCCCAGTGAGTCTGCAGATATCATTTTTAAAGTGCACCGTGACATGAAAAGGTGCAGAAGCACTGAGATTAGCTGGAAATGTATGTTGGCTTCTATTTCACTATTAAGCTCATAATTTACAAAGAAGTAACCCCCCAAAATACAATCTATACAATTTCATTTCTGAAAACAAAATGCTTTTGGTTATTGCTCCATCCAATTACATTATTAATTTAGAAGGTGATTTTGCTAACAGCAAGACAAAAGGAAATTGAATGTCTAGGGAGCCTAGTGAAGCAGACTGACAAAGCATGAACATGAATAAAGTGGCAAATCACAAGTTAAACTTGAAACATTCTGGATTTTAGGTAAAATACGATTTGTTATTACCTATCACATAGAAGAACTAGGGGGTATTTTTGAATTTTATCTTAAATAATAAAGTGAACATACTTACCTTTTTATGGAAGACACAGACTATGTGGCATAACTGCATCATACACGGCCACCCTGCCTTCACTATTCATGCAGATTCCTTATAACAGGGGTGTCAGAGTCATTTTAACAGGGGGCTACATCAGCCTCATGGTTGCCTTCAAAGGGCCTAATGTAATTTTAGAACTGTATAACTGTAACTACTTCTTAAGAGTTAAGTGTGAGTTTGGCAGTGCCGCTGAGGAGAAACAAGATGCCGGGCCAGATAAAACAAGGTGGAGGTTTGGATTCAGCCTGTGGGCCTTGTGTTTGCCACCTGTGCCTTATAACCTCAAAGGTGACTAGTGAATACTTTAGAACCATTATTGATATTCCTTAAACTGATGTATTCTTATAATACATATATACAAGATCCTATGAAATATGACCTTTCAAATTATGAGCTCATAGGACAGTTTTCTAATAGTCCATGAGAAGCTTGTATACTTTCACATTAAAAACATAGATGACACATAAGTAATTATCTTTATATCTATCACTAAAGTTTAATTAAATGTTATTAAAATAGATTTTAAGTTACAAAACAAAGTAAATCCTTAGCATATATAAAAGAAATAGTAGCTTTTATTTTACATATAATATTTTATAAATTTACATGCATTTATTTTGTTTCCCTTCCTCCTCTCCCATTTTTAAGATGTTACAATGTAATTCAATTATTCTTCCTCAAAAAAAAAAGAAAGAAAAAAGTGTTAACTACATTACTTAATTGGTAATGATTGCAACTGCTAAGGTAAAGTAGTAATTCTTACTATATTTTACACCATCCATATTTAAAAATTAACTGTGGTACATTCAAAGATTGTATCATGTAAATTTTTAAAAACTGTGGGAACATAATTTTTTTATGGCAGAAATGCATACTGTGTTATAGTGAGAATTACTATGAGAAGAGACCATTTTCATAAGTTTAGCTTGTAATAACTGCAGAAATGAAACATTCAATAAATGTTTTTAAAGATATAGAAAGTCTTAATCTGATTATATTGGTTTTAGGATAAGACACAGTTAAATATGATGTTAAATAAGTTATTCAATAATTACTTACAGACTTTTATTCCCAATTTATAGGATTCATTCATTTTTACATTTTGTATAGAGTCCCATTTAGTATATGATAAAAATTAAAATTCTCACTCAAAAACTTCAATGACCAAATTTTGTATTGAAATGCATGCTAATACATAATATAGCAAATACATAAGTATAGAACCCAATGTATTTTCCCAGGATGAAGACATCTGTGTAACAAGAACTAAAATTAAAAAAATAAAACATCAGCTGCATCTTAGAAGGTCCGACAAGCCCCTTCCAACGGAAGATATTCACTTTCCTGACTCCCATTCAAAATTAGTTTGGGCTGTTTTGTACTTTTTGTACACTTTATGTGAATGGAATGGTGTAGTTTATTTCTGGGGATTTGACTTAATTCACTTAGTTTTTATGAGATCTATTATTGTTTTCTTGTGTAATAATATGCCACTGTTTATTGGTGTATAGCATTCTACTTTTTCAGAATACCGTATCCTATTATTCCATTCTCCTCATGATAGTACATGACTGGTGAAAAGTTTAGAGTTGTTACAAACTATGTTTTTATGAATACTTAATACACGTCTCGGTGAACATACACAGGCCTTTCTACAGGGGCATATGGGTGGCAATGAATCGGTAGGTCATGTGGTGTGAGTGTAAACCAGTAACTAACGCCTACGGCTCCCACCCCATTGGGCATCTTTATTCACATGAGCCTCAAACTTCAATGTGCTCCCCTCTTTGTTTATGTCTGTTTAATGGCTTTCTGATGACATTATTAAGGAATGAAGAAAGGAAAAAAAGAGGAATCTTTTTGTTTGACAAATTTTGGAAGACAAATCTAATTTTACCTTAAAACAAAATCTTTGAACAAAGAAAAATAAGAAAAGAGAGACTGATATATTTCTATTTCATCAGGAGAAATAAGGTCTTCCTCCCTGTTTTTATTATGTAACATTACCACTACTCCTGGTAAAGGGTGTCACAAGGATTAGCAGTGGTCACATTTTAATCTTGGTTTCATTATATTTTATTAAACAGTATGATGCTATTATCACATCCAGTATAGAATTTATTAAAAGACACAGTGTATTGATGTCATTTATAAAATCCTAAAATAGAGGTTAATAAATTGAACTCTGTGTGTGATTTGTGTTATTTTCTTGTGTTCTCCAACTGATAATAACTGCTAACCTTCTATCTTTTTGGAACACATTGCACTTTTTAAAGTGTCTGGTTTCTTTTGATTTCTATAATCCTTGTCTTCGTCATTATTATCAATAAGTTGCCTTATTCATTCTCGTGGATATTATATTAAGGACTGAATAAGGTATTGGACAGGGTACCTGACTTCAGAAAGCTTTTACTCTGCTGAATTCTTACATGGAATGTGAATATTATTCATTTAATATTAGCTGTGCAACAAATTGTTTTCAGAAATGTACAATGGTTCAGACATGATATTTTCCCTGCAAAATAATCTTTCACGGTGAGTTTTTCTGGTCAGCAGGTGGGCATATCTCCCCACAATCACTTAAACTAACAGACTTTCTTCAGTCTTCAACATAGGGCTTCCAAGTTCACCATGATAGCTGGCCGTGGGCTGGCCAGAAGGTACAGAGATAACAGAGCATGAGGGGTTTCTGCACGGTGCAGCCTTGGAAGTAGCTGATCGCACTTGCTGTGCTCTTGTTTCAATGTCTGAACTCTGTCACATGGCCCAATGAAGCAGGAAGAAAACCTAGAAAATGTAGTGTTGATGTGTGTCCAGGGAAAAAGAGAAACATAATCTGGTAAATACTTTAACAGCAGCTGTCATAGCAATACATTAAATGTGTAAAATGCAGGCCTGCTCTGGTTGAAACATAGAAGTGACACAATATATGATGCTTAGTAAACACTCTCTTAGCTCTTTATAAATAGAAAAATAATAATAACGACAACAATAAAAATCTTTGATTTCATAGAACACCATTTGGAAATTACTGCATAAAAATGTACACACTTACTCAGAAATCCCATACTTAGAATTCTATATTATAGAAATAAAAGCATATTTCAAAAGCAGTTACATTGAAAATGTACCCATTGATTCAGCAATCTCATTTCAACCACCTGCTACAGAAATAAAAGTATATTTTAAAAACTATTGCCTTAAAAATGTGCTCATTGTCTCAACAATTCAGTTTCTGGCACTCTCTATGAACAACTAAAATAATATCATGTTGGAAAGGACTGTTCCCAGAAATTTGTTCTTCAGAATTTCTTCTGAAGCATTATTTGTTGTAGCAAAAGCAAAACAAAATAAAACAAAATTGAACTAGAAAGAAAGTGGAAACATTTCAATATGGAAGTAATAGGTAAACTGATGCATAACTATTTTAAGGTCATGAAATATCATGTGGCTGTTCCTTAGAACCAATTCCATTGGGAGTGTAAGCATTTCCACAATATCTTAATATGTGAGAAAAGCAAGATGCTGAAGATTGTATCTAGCATGAGTACATTTTCCTAAAATAATGAGAGATAACCAGTATTTCTGTGTGCAGAGGGTATATGTCTGAGAGTTATAATAATATAAGCATTTAGAGGGGCATTTTTGTGCTTCATCTTTTGCAATTGTTACTTGTTATAATCATGGCCACGGGTGCTGAAAGTGGGGAAACATAAAGACCATGTGGTAACTTTACCTAGTAGAAAGGCAGCTTTGCAATATGACAGATGACATTATCAGTGGGAGCAAGACTGTGCACTCATAATTAAAGAACTGAACGATCATCATGATTTGTGTATTACTCTGATGGGATTAAAGGGGGACTTTAAATTTTGTTTTTCTCTGCTTTTATATATTCTCAGGTAAATGTGGAAATGCTCCTACCAATAGATTTTTTTCCTTTTCCAATGTTATCAATATAAACAACACTGGGCAAAAAAAGCAGAGGTGAGATTCAAATTCAACTCTTATTCTACTAATCCTTGCAGAATTCATGTTTTTTCCTTCTTTAGAATAAAAACTCTGTTACTTCCTGTTGTGTGTCACTCTTTGGGTTTATTAAGTTCAGTTGGCAAGAAACTGATTATTAATATATGCGTGTGTGTTTGGCTCAAATAATTAAAATGGTTTGCCTAAATGTAGGTGTCTAAGCCATATATCATATAATTCCCTAAAACATGAGACACAGATTTTGAAGAGTATTCCACACATACATTTTTATAAGTAATTTATAACACTGACTATTGTACCAGTATTTTATTTGCAGAAAACTTTCAAAGAACCTAATGAACTCAAAGGGGTATTTTCATTTTTCATTCTTTAGCAATATAAAAGGAATAGTGTGTCTTCTTTTATAAACCTAAATAATTCAGAGGACTAATGTGACTTTAAATGAGGCTCTCATCATTTCTCTATTTGAATCTTAACCACTATGGGAATTTTTTTTCTCATATTAGGAAATAATAGTAATTATTTTCCACATCATAGATTCAATACTATATACAGATATAATATACAATAATAATTTATACCAGCATCATAGACAAGCTACTAAACATAACACATCTTGAATACTGCAGCACATATAGTGAGTTCATAAGTATTAGCTGCTATTATTGTTATCATTATGTCCTAATGTAACTTTCTGCCTCCATTCTTTTTTGAAACCACACTACCAACTTCTTTTTTAAAACTATTCCTTAAATGGGCCTTTATTCATATGGACACGTGAATGAAATCACAATTTTTTAGTTTAGCTTAGGTGACTAACTGAGGTATCAAATTTCTTTCAAGTTTGCGGAGGACCCAGACTGTCTTCCTCTGCTTCTTTTCAATTACTTTATATTCTATCCCCTCCTCTGACTCCCAGTTTCTCCTGCTATGATATTTAGTCAAATTTCACAGGCCTGTTAAAACCCAGACATATGCAATGGCCACCGGACTCACGACATGTTGTTGGGGGAACCCGATCTGCCCTGTGAGACTGTGAAGTCCAGGTGCAGGCCCATTCACTTCCCTCCCTCGCATCTCCCTCACAGAATCTGCTTATTTGTTTCTAGATTTTATAGCATTCTCAATTTTCTTGTCGACTGGTTCATTTGAATTTTTCTCTTTTCTTCATTAGAATGCATGCTTAGAAGAGTAAGGAACTTGCCTACAGATAGTTCACCTGTGTTGTTTTACTTACACTAAACATAATGCCTGAACAACAACAACGGAAATGCGCTATTAAATTAATTGAAGATCTATAACTTATTTCTTACTAGATAAATAAAATAATATGTGTCATAGAGGAACTCAGACCAGTTTGGAACTGTCAAAGGCAAGGTGTCTATCTCGTTTCTCGCCTCTTCCACTACTGGTATACCCATTGAATTCCTAGGGGAAGTTGCAGGACTGGTAATTTCTACGTCCTTTTATTTATATTTTCACTCAATTTTTATACTTGTTTAAATTAATTTTATATTTATAGAAGAGCTGCAAATACAGTTAAGAGTATTGCCTGTATACTTTACTCAGCTACTGCTAACCCTAATAATACTATCTTCATCAAAATTAAAACTTTAACTTTAATGCAATACAGTTAATTAAACCAATGGTCCCACCAGGATTTTTGCTAATGTTCTTTTTCTGTTCTAGAATCTAATCCAGGATATCACATTATATTTAATTTTTATTTCTTACGTCTTAGTGTCCTCCAATCTGTGATAGTTCTTTGGTCTTTCTTAGGTACTCATGCCCTTGGCACTTATGAAGGGTACTGGTCATACATTTTGTAGAATAGCCATCAGTTAGGTTCTTCCAGTGTTTTCTTATTACACATTTAGTTTGGATTAGGGTTATAGATTTTTTTTTGCAAAAAGGTACATGAAGGTAAAGACAAAGATATACTTTTAAAAGGATTCAAATAACCTGTGCCCTAAATGGAGGCGTTCCAGAGATATAGAACATACTACTTGGCCAAAACAGTGAAGCCGCCATCAATCCTGGCAACAGGACATGGTTTCAAGGCAGATGGTAAAATTAAAAACTTGGCAACTCTGATAGGGGTTTAACACACAATACAAGGACAACAGAAAAGGAAACAACATAGCAAATGTGTTAAGTTTAAAGAAAATATATTGTTTGTTCTAAACAAACTATTTTATAAGAGCCCAATTTTCAGAGCACCATAAACCTTCATATGTATCATGAATATTTAAATACATTTTCAGTAATGTTTCCAAAACTATTTAACTTAAAAGTTTCTGAGGAAATAAATTAAAAGTAAAAGTAAAGTTTATTTAATATTGAAAAAATATTTCAGTCATTTGTTAACTATTCTAATGATTTTCTGAGTTTGCAAGTATTCAGGGTAAACTGGTCTAATACTAACTCCAGTTGCCAGCAGTTCTTCCCTATTAATTTACATCCATTGCAAGTCAAATCAGGGAAAGGCAGATAACAATGATTTTGTATAAGTCAGAATAATTTCACAGAAATTTGAAACTGTAGTGGTATATTTAATTAAATATCACATCATAAGACTTCAAAATTATTTTAGAGACATATTTCAGAGGCCAACTTTATTTCAATCTTTTCTTGAATAATAAACTAAATTTTTATTCCCAAGAAAGTCACTTTCAAAGTAATACTTAAACAATATTGTGTGTATAATTTGTCTACTATTTTTGAGCAGCTTAAAAGTAGTCATTGTGACTACTTTTATCCATTTAAAAGTAGTCCATTTAAAAATTGTTAAATCTTATGCATTTTGTCCATGATATCAAAATATTTATTTTCTTATTTTAAGTGTGATTTTTTTTTCTGGAAGGAATAGACTAGAATTTATTTTAAACATAATTTTTCCCTATAAATTTAAGTGCCAATATACATTAAATTTTATTCTTAAATTTTTCCCATGGAGAAATTGCTTTGCTTATGAGAAGTTAGCATCACTCATATATCCAGGTGAATTAGTTTAGTATGATGACACTTACAAAAAAATTAAAAATTAAATTTCAGTTGTCTCACAATAGTTTTTCATAATCATCTGACAACCTAGTTAGCTAACACTACCAACATATTTCCTCTTCGGAAACCTAACAGGTGTTTGGTAGATTTTCTTCATCTGTTACAAATTAGTACTGATTCCAACTGGACATGTTCCATTCAATAGATGGACATTTTTTATACTTGTAGGTATCCTGCACCTGTTCAAACAGCATCAGATCCAAACCTGTCTTATTGGTTGATGCTGGATGTTCTGTTCTTGACACCTGACCCATTTGATCCGCATCATTGTCTCTACAGAACAGATTTATTATAAACATACACTTGCACCTGTCTCAAATGCTCTGATCTGTCTCTGTCTTGCAAATTGTCAGTCTTAGTGAGATTGTGGAGGGATAGCTTGATCTGTGCTGAATCGTATTTTTGCTTTATGGCAAAATTACATATTAATTCTCTAAAACCTTCACCAACATTAATTCTAACTATGTTACTATATACTAGAGATTGTTTTAAGACTGAAAATCTCATATTGACTTTTTCTGATTTTCAGAATAAAATAGACAGATTTTAAGGGTTAGAAGTTGAGCAAGTGCTTGCTGTATATGTTGGAAATCCATTGACCTCATTGTCCTTAGTATGCCTGTGATAGGAACCTCATTGCCCTTAGTATGCCTATGATAGGAAAGGTAGTTAATGCTTCAGGGGAAGAAATAAGATGTGCATTTTTATGGTTTGTGATAATTTAATTTAACTAATATGTTCTTTGGAGGAAAAGAGTGGAATAAATGAAAAGAATAAAAAGTAAAAGAAAAGTTAGGCTGAAGGAGTCTCAATTTTATTAGAAAATGATTCTTGTTCTTAACATAGATGTTTTAATAAAGGAAATACTAAAAATTCTAAACACTTGGTGAGCATCTCTAGTGAGTGAAGAGTCCTAACTTGATACGTTAAGTAACCTTTCTGATGTGCACATATGATTTTATTTAAATATACATTTCTGTGATTATAGTTCTCAGTAATCATATTAATATATATACAAGTAGAAAATATGTGATAATCCAACTATTAATTAAAATAAAATATTTCAAACCATTGTGTATTTATTAACAAGAATATTATTAATATAATATCACAATTCTATATTATTCTTTATAATTGACCTAACATAACAGAAATATTAAAAATTTTTAGATGAGAATACTTGGTATTATAAAAATGCCTGTACATTTTCAATGTCAGATGTGAGCTTCTAAAAGACATATTAATAAAATATTATTTTCTCTAATTGTCAAAACAGTAAAAGTTCCCTTTCATAGATTCTGTAACATAGGCTGAACACTTTCAATCATATAGGCTAGAAAAAGAGCAATCTTAATATCCATAATTTAATATTCTAGAGATGTCATTTAGCAATTGATATTTGGTAAAGTATTTGAATCCATTCAGATATTAGGAATTTAGTATCTACCTCTGGTAGTTGTTGTAATGATCACATGAAAAATTGAAAGCACTTGCAGCATTTGAGTAAAGAATGTTATTGTTGTTATATCTTTGTAATATTTTTATCTCTACTGATTATTTCTAGTTGCATAATGTTGCTATCATAGCATACCTAATGTTTTGTGGTTGATTTTAATTATAGGGTCAAAAAATTTTTTTTGTTGTTATTTTATTAAAGTCCAATGATTGGGAATAGTTTACCTAATAAGGTAATTCAGTTTTTTAAAGTAGATAATTCATATATGTTACTTTTTTCTATTGTAAATATTGGTATAATGAATATTCTAAAATAAATAGTTCTTTGATTTTCTCTGATTATTTTCCTTAATATGAATATACACATGTGTTATAACAGGGTCAAAAGTGATGACATAAAGTTTCTTTATTTTGTTCTGTCACCAAGTATCCTTCCATAATTTGTACTAATCTATAATTTCCTTTAAATTATATTTTATACTAAATTGGTTGTTCAACAATGGATACATTGAATAAATATAATTTGGGCAAGTACTAGCAATTAATATTTAAGTTGTGTGAGTTGATTATTCCATCTTTTGAAGCTCTTTACACATTCATTTTAACTGTGAAACTTGTATTCAATATTTATAAGTACAAGTTCGTATCAAACATTTAGATCTTCACTAATATACTGTCTGTTAATTATATACCGCCGACAATCATTTAAGGTATTTCTCACAAAGTTGCTGAACAGAGAGACAGCAAATTAATTTTCCTTTTTACGTAGTAATTGTTATTTACTGTACATAATTACTTTCTATATATAATAACAATTTTAATATATGATTGTATTTGATCAACATTTATTTCAAACTTAATTTTTTTTTCCCAATAGAAGAATTAAAAGTTGGCAGACTTTTACAGTAATTCAGATTCAATCAACAGAGAGGATTATCTCTTGACTTCATTCAGGACTTTAATGAAACAAACAAATTAGAAAAAATATGTTTCTATACTTAATATTCTTACCTTTCTGGTCAAAAAAGGGGCTTTTTTGTATATGTATTTTTATGGTTATTTTATTTTTGTAGAAATGCATTTATTCACACACCTTTTTTTTTTCTGGTAATTTTAAACTGGACTTTTCTAGTGCAACAATTTTCTTTTGCAATTAAATCATCAAACAAAAAAAGATATTTACAATTTTAAAAAGCTTAAAAACATTTGGAAATTGGTCATTCTATTTAAAATAATTTAGAAATGAGAATTACTCTGCATTATTTCTGGAAAAAACTTCTAGTGACTATAATTATTTGAAGAGAAAGGAGAAAAATGTGCCCTGGCTGATCCGGCTCAGTGGATGAGCACCAAACTGCAAACCAAAGGATTGCTGGTTTGACTCCCAGTCAGGGCACATGCCTGGGTTGTGGGCCAAGTCCCCAGCAGGGGACATGCAAAAAGCAACCACACATTGATATTTCTCTCCCTCTCTTTCTCTCTCCCTTACCCTTTCTCTAAAAATAAATAAATGAAATATTTAAAAATATATAAAAAAGAAGAAGAAGAAAGAATGATCCTTGCAGATTTAAACAGTTCGTAAGTCTGTAGTAGTACTGTGCTTTTCAATGGTTGGCAATAACTGAGAAATCATATATGTGTGTATATATGTATATATGTGTGTGTGTGTATATATATTTATATATTTCCTTTACTAAAACATAAAAATAGTTGAAGCCATACATTTGCTTTCAACCTTGGAGTCAGGAAACATTTTAAAATGGTAAATTGTTCACTGGGAGAGTGATAATAACAAAAAAAACAACAACAACCCATAACAGAGTTAATTTACCTGAATATAACAGAAAGGTGCAACTGAAGGTTTTTTTTCATCACTGATGCATGAAAATTTGACAGTTTTCAAAATAGAATCTGACAATGCCAAAATAACATTACTGAATTTTGGTGGCTAAATTAATTTGATTCTCCTTGGGAGCATAGATTATCTTTATTTTTAATATCTCAGTATGGAAGATTTAATACATTTATTTAAAGAAATTAAATTTAAGATAGGAACCAAAATATTTGAGCCAATCCAATCAAGCAACACTTGTCAAGCAGAAATTCATAAATTTAGACTTTAACTTTTTAAAACTATATTTCATAGGATGGCAATTTCTTTCCATCCAAAACCCTACTCCTGAAATGTTTTTTAAGAAATTTGTTTTGAAATACTTGTATACAGTTACTAAATTATCAAATTTAAATTTCAAAAAAATGTTTTCTTCTGACTTTATTTGCAATCTCATTTTTATCCTTTAGTGATCTCTTTTTAAAAAACACAATTTCCATAAAACATCCTCATTACTATGAGGATTATTTATTTATAATCCTTTATAAACTCCATAAAGTTCACATCATTTTAACTGAGTTTTATAGAAAAGAAAAATGAGGCATGGAGATGTTAAGTAACCTCTTTATCTTGCTCTTTTGTGTCCTTGGAGACTATAACTATACGCACAAAACACCAGCTTAAAATTTATTTTTCCCATTAACTTTTTGATTGATCAGCTCACTCCTGTATTCATCACTCCGTAAATGCTATAGGGAAAAAAATCATGATTTTGCCATTCTTCTCCATCTCATATTTTGGTCATAGCTTGGATGAACACCCATTTTTTTTTTCCAGCTGAAAACCCAGGAGTCATCCTACACTATTTCTCATTTCTCATGTTCTACATCCACCCAAATTTTCACTTGGAATCCAAAAATCATTTCAATTTAACATGTGTAAATATTGCAACTGGCATTCCCCATATGCTGCTCAAGCTTTTATTATCTCTGTGTAGTGTTTCCCTGGACCGTTACAATACAATTTTCAAGCCATTCCCTATAGGGTTATTCTCTACCCCCCTCCACTGTTTGATTTTTCTCCAAAGCATTTATCACTTATCAATATAGTGAATATTTTTTATTTATCATATTTATTTTTTGCTTCCACATAAAGTGTAAACTCCATAAGACATATTTCCCAGTCCACAGAATAGTCCCTGATACATAATAGATACCCACTAAATATTTGTTGATTACTAGATGGATCAATCGATCAACCATGATTGGTCTACCAGAGACTGCAATATTTTGTACCCTTTCTCCCTCCCTAACCCTATCTGGTGCCTCTCTCTTTTTTATTTTCTATGCTTGTCCATGTGTTTGCTCCCCTTGGTTGTTCCTTACATAGCTGGATATTTTTCAATCCCTCATGACTCAGTTCAGAGGAAACTACTTCAGAGAAGCCTAATGGTACCATCCAGTCAAAGGACCTTTCTACTCAGCACCACTAACAGCCCATAACCAACACTCGACTTGTGTCTTTAATGACGCTTATTACAATCTATAGCTTTTAAACATTTTTTCATATACCAGAATTTTATTTCTCTCTCCAATAGAACACGTGAGCCTCAAGGGCATAAAGTATTGTGTTGTGTTGATAATTTTACCTTCAGTGATCAACCTAGTGCCTGTATTATAATTAACATGAAGTTGTTAAAGAGGAAGGATACTTTTAAATTTACTACAGTTACTTCTGTACAATGGAGTTATTGGAGATATTTTTCTAATACTATTTATATTAATTTATATTTAACATACATCACTTACTAAAAATGTACATGTATAAAAAGACATATAACATTGATTATAATTAGCATATTATTACCTTTTGCTGGGTCTTTTGCACATTCTGTGAGTTTGCAAAACAAGTTTCTAGGTGGGTAGATCCTAATACACTGGGCTAGATTTTTTTTCTCAAGCAGACAGATACCATAATATTGAGCAATAGGTCTTATCAAACTTCATTCCTAACACAACCTGGTATCTTTCATCCTTCTAGACCTTATAGATTGATGACATTTAAAAAATATTCATTATATTATTCTTTAATCCCCACTCATTCACTTCATTTGCAATTGTATCCCCCAAACAATTCTAGGCTGTGCTTTGGAAGAGAAGCTGCACTTTCTGCTTTGTCACTAGATTCCCAGGGCTGTATTAGCCTTCCAAAAGATTTGGGAGAGTTCTGATACATGGTTCCCTGTTCTTTTTCTCTTCCTTTCCCTTTTTCTCTTCTTTCTCCTTATCTCTTTTTATCACAAGATTTGTTACCTGGGGCCATTTGATGATAGTAGAAAGGCAACTCATTCACCAGTGTTCTAATATGTGAGATGACAACTTTTCTGTAACAAAATTCATTTGTGAGGAAAAAAAAACATTGTTTCTTATTTCTCTCTTCACTAACCTCATTTCTAATTCTCATCAGCATTTTCACCCTTTCTTGCAGTGTTCATGATTTAATATAAGATTCTTACTATTTTGCTCTTTCACTAGTTTTTATGAAATCACATTGCATAAAGTATTAAAACTAGTTCCATTTCATACTCTGTTTTCTTCATGTATAACATGGCACATGTGAATGACATCTAAACATGAATATTAGCTAATAACTATTATTTCCCCAGGTTCTATGTAACTTTAAACTTTGTGCTCTTTGAAAATTAAGACATACTTAATATTTATGTACTCAAAGCTATATCTTCCATTTTTGTTTATTTCTTTGATTTTGTTTTTAGATGGCCATTCTCTATATTACCAGAAAGTGATTAGAAACACTTGTTTGGGTTCTAGAACTTGGTTTAAATTTAGAAGAGCCATAAAAATGTTAATGAAACTTGTGAATGTCAATTGTAAGAAAAATTAATTCAGGAAATAAAAATAAAATTTAAGGGACCATCTATTTCATTTGTAAAAACTTATTATTGCAATTAAAAATTAATGTCAAAATGTGGGTGAATTGTACTTTCAAAGTTACAGCAACTTAATGAATCATTTTCTGATATACTAAGAACTTTGAAAAAGATAACATAAAAACATATAAGAATACATATTAAAATTTTTTGAAATATTGATAAAACTTATTGAGTGGGGAAGAATGCTGTTATCATTTTTTTAACAATTTTATTTTTGTATTGATTTTCAAATACAATTATCTCCATTTTCCCTTGACCACTCTCCCCACCCCACCCATACCTGCTTACCACCCTTGTTCCTACCTACACCCTTTGGCTTTGTCCATGTATCCTTTATACATGTTCCTTGAAGACCCTTCCCCTGTTTTTACCATTATTCCTCTCCCCCATCCCCTCTGGTTGCTGTCAGTTTGTTCTTTATTTCAATATCTCTGTTTTATTTTGCTTGTATATTTGTTTTGTTGGTCAGGTTCTGCTTATAGGTAAATTCATATGGTATTTTATCATATTTTTAACATCAAATCATATTTTAATTAAGCCATTTGTCAAACAGAGGACAATTGCATATATAGCTTTAACATTCTTATGGGCATATTATTTTAAAGTTTTTGATTTAATGGGGGAAGTACATAAAATAATAAAAAATACAAAATAACAATTTAGGTTTGCCTACTTGTATTGTTTTAATATGGACTTTGGTATAAATATCTGGCTTACATCCATAATTCTGTTATCCAGAAATAGATAATAAATAGGCTTCTTTACTGCCAAACAGATATTTTATTTTTTAAAAAATATCTAATGCCACCTTATACCAGAATTTGAACTTAGCTGAAAAATAGAAATACATTTTTAAAGAATACTGATGTAAATCAATGTGTATTAAAATATAAAAACTCTACCAGGAAGCCAAATAGTAACTTCTAATATTCATTAAGTATAAAATTTAAAACCATTCCTTTCAGTGTAATAAAAAATACAAAAGATAAAAATATGCTACTTTAGAAAGAATCAGAAATATCTCTAAATTGGTATTTTCTATCTAGCATTATTATATATTTTTTACCCTTTATTTTGGCAAATTTTAAACATTCAAAATTAGAAAAAAGTGGTGTAATGAATCCTCAATTACCCATCAAGGACAATGCTATTTTGGTTATGCACCTACTTACTTATCTCCTGATTTGTTTTATAATATTCATAAATTCCACATATTTTATTTAATTATAAATATTTTGTGAGTATAGTTTTAATTTAATAGACATTTTAAATTATAAAAGTTAAAAAGCAAGAAATAAGAGTAAATGTAGTAGAAGTTCTAAACCAAGTATTCTTTAAAATTATGTTATAAACAGAGCAAGAAATTAAAAATTTATTTGAAACAATAATGAAGGAGAACTTCCCCAATCTGACAAAAGAAACAGACTTCCAGGAAGTCCAGGAAGCTCAGAGAGTCCCAAAGAAGTTGGACTCAAGTAAGCACACACCAAGGCACATCATAATTACATTACATGAGATTAAAAATAAGGAGAGAATCTTAGAAGCAGTAAGAGAAAAGGAGACAGTTACCTACAAAGGAGTTCCCATAAGACTGTCAGCTGATTTCTCAAATGAAACCTTGCAGGCAAGAACGGGCTGAAAAGAAGTATTCAAAGTCATGAAAGGCAAGGACCTACATCCAAGATTAGTCTACCCAGCAAAGCTATCATTTAGAATGGAAGGGCAGATAAAGTGCTTCCCAGATAAGGTCAAGTTAAAGGAGTTCATCATCACCAAGCCCTTACTATATGAAATGTTAAAGGAACTTATCTAAGAAAAAGATCAAATTAGAACAGTAAAATGACCAAAAAAACCCCCCAAAACTCACAACTATCAAAAACTGAATCTAAAAAACAAAAACAAAACCAAACCAAGCAAACAACTAGAATAGGAACAGAATCACAGAAATGGAGATCACATGGAGGGTTATTAGCAGAGAGGAGGAGGGGGAAGAATGGGGAAAAAGGTACAGGGAATAAGAAGTGTAAATCACAGCTACAGTATAGGCAGGGTTAAGGAGAGCATTGTAAATGGAGAAGCCAAAGAACTTATAAGTACAACCCATGGACGTGGACTAAGGGGTGGGGAATGCTGGTGGGAGGGGCAGTACAGGACAGAGGGGAATAAAGAGGGGGGAATGGGAAATCTGTAATAGCATAATCAATAAAAAAGACTTAAAATTAAATTGGTATGTTATCAATATTAATTCAATGATGCATCTATGAACACATTGAAATATTTATTGCAACATCTGCAAAGAAATATTTGCCAAACACACAGACCTTTAAAAATTTGCAATTTATTTAGGCAAAATCTCAGACAAATAATAAAATAGCTTGGACTATTGGTCTAGACTACATACCAGAGGGATTATTAAGTCTATTAATGCATAATTAATTGAATAGTATATAATACATTTTTGAGTTTAAAAGAGGAAGATAACACCTGGTTGAATAATATTAAGAAAGAGCATGTATAAAGGATCCTACCAGGTAACTTTGATAATGCATCACTATTTTTTTGGAACAGATGCCTGTGATTTCATAAATATTATTTATTAAAATCATCTGAATTCATCTTTAATATAGGTTCTTCCACTGTTCTATTATGCTTCTGTCAGTCTTATGCAGAGCTCCATGGAGAGTCTGCTCTCAGTAAATCACGTACACAAGAATTCTCATTTAAAGTCTGCTTTTAGAGATCCTGACCTAAGAGTTAATACAGGAGAGGACAAAACAATAGACATTACAGGTGGAATTCTAGGGTTGTATTATTTCTCAGGTAGCTGACAACAACAGCCCCATCACCCAATACTCCAACACTTTGCCACTAGAAGAGATATTAATAATTGTCTACCACCCCATAGTAATGCAATTATGAGACTGTATAATTGCATGAAACTAGGGAAAGTCTTTTAAAAGCTTTGAGTGTGTAGAGTTGGTCAATGTGTCCTTGTTAGAAAATGCCCACCTCTAGCTTGAAGACTCTACCAAAGACTTAGTTGAGTAAAGTGCCTCACTAATCAATACTGACTTCCTCAGGAATTCCCCCATCTTTCATCTTGCCAGCTAGAACAATAATATGATAACCTGTTATCACAGCCTCACTTGGAGAGACAACTCATGCAAAAAATCATGCCAGAGGAGCCTGCAGGCCCTGGCTGGCATCCACGAGACCAAGCTTCTTTCATTGTCAAGTTGATTAAATCAGTCCATCTATCTAGAAAAGGCAACTGTTGATCCTGCTAGGGATTTGCACATAACATATTTCGGATGCACATTTAAATCTACAGCTGTTTGTTTAATTGTTAGGTAACTCATTCTTATTTGGCAGCAAACCTCTTCATTTGCATTCTTTCCAAGGAGGTCCTTCTAAAGGGCTCTGTCTAGTCCTTTCTACCAATTTTAGCCAATTGAGGAGGGGGCAATTCTGTAGCCAGCTAGTCAGCACATAGAAAATGAAGGAGAGTCAAACTTGTCAGTCAAGAAGAGAAATTTCCCTATGGCAGCTGGAGGGCAGGCACTTTGCCTTCCAGAGAGATGAGCTAATGAACTGAATCTTATTCACAACAAGAATTGGGTGCTCTAGCTTCTTCAAAAATGTTGCTCAACTCCACATGTATACAATGGGTATACCATAAATAGTATGCTATCAATGTTTTTGTTTGTTTGTTGAAAAAGACTAGTTTTTAGAGCAGTATTGTTAGGTTCATTGCAAAATCAAGAGGAAGATACAAAGATGTTGTATCTTTGTACAAAGATACAAAAATAAACCCCTGCTATTCCCATGCATAGCTTCTCCCATGGTCAGTATTCTGCCCCCGAGTGGTATCTTTGTTAAAACTGATAAAACCACACTGACAGATCATTATCATCCAAAGTCCATAGTTTGCAGTATAGGTCACCACTGGTGTTATGGGTTTGGGCAATGGTATAATAAAATGTATCTACTTTTATAATACCACACAGAATAATTCAACTATCCTAAAAGTCCTATGGGCTCTGCCTACTTATCTTTCTCTCACTTTAAACTTTGGCAACCATTGAACTTTTACTGTCTCCACAGTTTTACTTTTCCTTAGAATGAGCAGCAGTTGGAATCAAACAGTAGGTTGCCTTTTTTAGCTTGGATTATTTCACCTACGAATATGCATTTAAGGTTCTTCTATGTTTTTTCATAGCTTGGTAGCTCATTTATTTTTAGTGCTGAATAATATTTCATTCTCTGGATGCATCACAGTTTATTTGTCAATTCTCCAAACTGAAGGATGCTTTGGTAGCTTCTAAATTTTGGCAGTGATGAATAAAACAGCTATAAACATCTGTCTGCAGGTTTTATGTAGATATGTTTTTAATTCACTTGGGTAAATACCAAGGAGTGTGTTTGTTAGTTCATATTCTAAGAATATGTTCAGTTTTGGAAGAAACTGTCAAACTGTCTTCCAAAGCGACTGTTCTGTTTTGTATTCCCATCAGCAATGAGTGATTGCTCTACATCCTTGTCCGGACATGGTATTGTCAGTGTTCTCTATTTTTCCCGTTTTAATAACTGTGTAATAGTATATCACTATTATTTTAATTTGCATTTTCCTCCTGACATATAATAAGAAGCATCTTTTTACATGCTTATTTTTTTATTTGTATAACTTCTTTATTGAAGTGTCTCTTAAGGTCTTGGCCAATTTTATTTTTAAATTAGATTAACTTTTTATTATCAACTTTTAAGAGTCCTGTATATTTTGGATAATGGTACTTTATCAGATGTGTCTTTTTGCAAATATATTCTTGTGTCTGTGGCTTGTCTTTCTTTTGACAGTGTTTTTTTGCAGTGCAGGAATTTTTAATTTTAATGAAGTTCAACTTATCATTTATTTTTTTAGTATAGATAGTACCTTTGGTGTGATATCTAAAAAGTCATAACCAATTCCAAGGTCATCTGTATTTTCTCCTTGATGTTCAGGTTTTAATTTTTAAATTCAGATCTTATTACTTTGAATATGTGAGAATATTACAGGATTACACTATTTCTAATGAGAAAAAAATTATTTTTTACTAAAAGGTATAACAATTGAGAATGTCTCTGATGCTCTATTATCTAAATATACCAAAATACTAGTTTTATCATGTATAATTAGTTGACTTATTTGATAAATTTTTTTCTTGTAATTTTTTAAGGAAAAATCTCTAAATGGAAGAAAAATGTAGTTCTGATGTTTCTTATTTAAAAATTGACTTTTTAAAAATGTACAACTATGTGTGAAATCTGAGTTCTCCAAGGTTTAAATCTTCCTGTACTCTCTGCTTCCTTATTTTCTACACTTTTTACTATTTTATATAATATCCTATACATGTCTAGGAATTTTACTTGCTTCTACTCTTTGTGTTTCTCTGGTTTAATGAGCTAGCCTCAGACCAAAATGTGTTGCATTATTCTCTGCAAATCAGTTGAGTTACTTTTAGCAATACTTTGTCACCTCTACAGTTGATCAAAACACAGGTTATTACTAATTAGTCATCCCTCTCCTTACTAGGTTGTGCACTAAGCAGGAAGATTAATAACAGAGTTGAAAAGAATTGTGTTCCATTTCCCATGTAAATGCAAATTTTCTCTGCCTATGCTCAATGGAGGGATGAAAAGCATGTGGCAGCATGGTGAATCACTACACATATTTCTTCCCCATCTTTATGAATTTCTATTCTCATTCAAACCATACCAGACACAACAAAAGAAATAATGAAAACAATGACCATTTCTAGTTCCCATTACCTTTCTCAGTTGCCAGATGAGTCCAAATTTGCATTAGTTAAATGTATCATATTATACAAATAATTAGTTGGTAATCATTAATATTTTTATTAATATATTTCTTAATTATCACCAGGGACATTGTATTACTTTGGATTCACTATACATAAGTGTTGGTTTTAGTAAACAGAGAAGTTCCCAGTTTAAAAAGTGTAAGTAAGCCCTGACTGGTGTGGCTGAGTGGATTCAGTGCCGGCCTTTGAACTGCAAGGTTGCCAGTTCAATTCCCAGTCAGGGCACATGTTTGGGTTACAGGCCAGGTCTCCAGTTGAGGGTGTGTGAGAGGCAACCAATCAATGTATCTCTCACACACTGACGTTTCTCTCTCTCTCTTCCCCTCTCTCTAATAGTAAATAAATCAAATCTTTAAAATAAATAAACACAAGGTGTAAGTAAGAGCTATGTCAAGTTAGGGGAAATGAATGTTTCTGAGTTATAATAACCATACCAATAATACCTTTGATATTGTAAATATCACACTACATTCTTCACAATAAAGTCCATCTTAGAGATAGAAACAATCTAAAGAAATTATGAAATTCCAGTAATGTTTTTATTACTATGAAGAAATAATATATTTTAAGCAGAAATTTTTTGTGATGTCAATTTAAAAAAATTTGGATTTTGTATTTAATTTAAAACAATGTGAGTTAAGCATTCATTTATTAACTTTGAGAATTATAGAAATCATTTGTTTAAAACCACTGATAAGAGAGGAGTAATTTAGTGCAAAATGCAGTAGGAAGGTTACAGGGTAGGTCTCTCCAACAAAACAACCATTAAGTGAGAAGAAATATTACAATACACTATTTTGTAATTCTGAAGCCTGACTGGACACTTAAAACCACTGTGGCATTCTAGTTGCACAGAAAGGCTATTGTTCTTAGGTAGGAGTCATGTGTGTAAACATTTTTTGACCCCCATTTCTCAGTCACACTTAGGCTGTAAGTAAGTGGTTCAAGTGTATGGAGCTGCTGGCTTCCCCCTTTTACATTTAAAGTGCCAGAGAACATTATCTTGGCCTCCCTTTCTGGAGTCAGGAATTTAAAAATATAGTTGTCAGGTTACTAGCTGACCACAGAGGTAACAAAACAGAAATTTTGATACCTCACATTAGAAAAAAATACACACTTTTCAAAAATAGTTTTGGAAAAGTCACAAGTGAATGGTACTGTTAGCATAGGTAGTTAGCTAGTTATTAATATGGAAGGAAGCGAAGGGAAACAGATTAAACTTAATACACTGAAAAGCTGAATCAGATATTAGGACAGCATTCATTAAGCTTATTAAGAAGCCATAGCATTTATAGACTCCTTCACACAATCAGGGACTACTACCAAGGTAAGTTAATCCTCAGGGCAAATAGAACATTTCCCCAGGAGTACTGCTGATCTATCATCAATTTATCAAGGGAGGAAAAGAGAAAAAGTCCTCAGCTGGGCACATGTGCAATAGAAACCAGATGAATTAACACAACTCTTTATATGCACAACAGATGTCAAGATGGCTGCAAGGGGAGTGGATTCCATTTTTGGAAATGTGTGGTAAGAGCCAAAATGGCAAGTTAAAGGGGCAGAACCTATCCTGGGAAAAACTGGAAAGGTAATCAAATTGGATAGAGGATAGAGCTCTAATAGGTTCTAGAATATTGGTCAAGGGGAGGACACAGCTCAAGCCTCAGAATAATCAGCAAGTTGGATTGGGTGGTTTAAATGGCACCTCAATGATTGCCAAGAACCAAGAAAATACATGTAAGACTAACAGAAGCTTTGGTGAAGTGGCTGCTGGGGCCTGTGCAGATATTCCCTGAGGGTGTACTATTTCCCTTAGCCCCAGTAAAATCTTTCTACCATGTTTAAACTTCATGTGTGTTGTTTGAAATTAATTGTCTTGACACCACAAAAGAACCTGTTTGCACCAGTAATAGTACCAGTGCTCAACATTCAGAAATCAGCAACCCATGAGGAATGGGAGAATAAGATTCTCATAATTACCAGATGAAAGTCTCTTCAACAAATGGTGCTGGGTACACTAGAAATCCACATGTAAAATAATGGAGGTGGACCTTTACCTTGCATCACGTAAAAAATTAACTCAAAATGGATCAAATACTTCAACTTAAGAACTAAAACTACAAAACTCAATGGAGAAGATTTTCATGGTATTGGATTTGACAATAATTTTTAGATGCAACACTCAAAATGTATGTGGAAAGCAAAAATAAAAGAAAAATTGACTCCATCAAGCTAAAAAGCTTTTGAGCACCAGACAACCTTACAATGAAATTAAAAGGCAACCCATAAATGGAAAGAAACACCTACAAATCACATATCTGATCAACAATTATTTAGTAGAATATAAAAAGAATTCTTAACACTAAACAGCAACAATCACACACACAGAAAAAAAAAAAAAACAGCCCAATTGGAAATGAGCAAATGATTTGAAAATAATATTTCTCTAAAGAAGCCATAGAAATTGCCAATAAGCACACAAAAAATGCTCAACATAATTAGTCATGAGGGAAATACCTCACATTGTAATTAAACTCTGTTTCAAATTTACTTTTAAGTCTTACTTAGCTTTATCAATAAATATTAACAATACCAGACTGAACCAACTCAGGAATGGTGATGAGACTGTTTCTTGTACTGCAAGGTGAATGTCATCCTGAACAGTGATTAATTCATTAAGACACAAGTATGAGTGGCCAGTAGGTGTCCGCCAGATGACACTCTTCATGTGTGTATCTGTGTGTATCTTAATTGAACTTTTATAACTTTAAACAAATTAATAATGTTAAATATTTAGTATTAAAAAGAACTTTTTATTTTGTATTGAAGCCATGTTAACTTTCACTATAACATATTATTCATTGATAAGATTAAAAAGGTTAGGAATAAATTTGAGTTTAAAATGGTCAACATTAAAGAAACCATTTAAAAAGATGAACTTCATTTACTACGTTTTGTCATAACAACTTCTACTATTTCCTTTGACACCACTGGACAACTTTCTATTTACCACCTGTGAACACTGAAAACTCACTAGAAAATTAATGACTATTAAATTATCTCTCCTCCTCTCCCTTTTTCTCACTTTCTCTTCCCGCCTTTCCCCTTTCCTCCCTTTTCTTTAGTATTCCAGTCAGACACTATATGCTAGACAGAGTTAAGGTTAAGGTTTCATAATATGTTCAAGGGCCACAAATCAGACTTCACCTCCAGTAACATACAATGTAGCTAACACATGCAAATAATGACCATCGTTTTAAACTAAGTATAAAGACAAATAATTGACAAAATTTGGGGGGGGTGGCATTTATACATAAAAACAGCAAACTAAGGTTTAAATTGCAAAATGATGATGTGTTTTTGACTCTGGATGATTTATAGGAACAATATGAAACAAGGATAATGGTGCATATCTTACGTGGGTATGATGTGGAGTAAGAGAAATAACATTTCCAAGCACATGACATAGTGTCTGGTACATGTCAACTGTCCACACATGGTTAGATAAAGATTAAGATGCAGCATGTCCATTTCCTCTTCTTCCTCTGGAAAGGTCATAAGATTCAGTGTTGGTCAGGAGGATACCCCGTGAAGAGTTTGATGAAGGTACTTGTCTTCAGGCTTTCATCATTGTCACAAGAGTGACATATCATGTCACGGTACTATCCCACACATATGTCTTCTCTTCATATACCATTTTTTACATGAAGGGGGAGATAATACTTCCCAACATGTACAGCTAATAATTGCAAGAATGAGATTTAAATCTAGGTGAAATACCTCTAGCGACATTCCTTTTAACCAGCATGTCCTATGTCAGTTGTTCAATGGCAGATAAGTACCCTCTTTGACACATACCACAGCTTTATTCTCTCCTTTGGCAGTCTGACTACAGTTTGACAGATGTTAAAGAACACTTCAATGGTGAATTATTTTTGGAAAAGAAACTTTTATAAGCTTAAGTTTTAAAGAAGTACTTAGAAGTTCAATATCATCTCCATAAAAATAGGATTTGTGCTATTATTAAAACCTCCTGAGAGGAAAACATTACAAAGTAGGAGTCCTGGAAAATGCAATGTAATTGTTCCAGACATGTTAGACTCTCAGCTGAAACATTACCATGTTTAAAAAGTGAAAAGATATTTAATCATTTGCAAAAATATTTTTGTGTTTTCTTAAGTGTGAGACTTTCCTTAACCTTGCAAATAAATCTCAGCACATTTTGTTGAAAACTTAAATAGAAAATGCATTAAGCTTGATGAAAGATCAAGTTAAACCCAAGGGAAAGAAAATTATAAAACCTATTTTAAGAGACAGTATTAGTTTTATCTATATCACTAATAGGAAATGGTTACTTTTTAATTGGAAATCTGAATATTAAACTAATGAAAAGAAATTTGAGCTATCTTATGGTATGTATTTTATTTAAAGCACATTTACACAGTTGAATGCTTGCCAAGAGTAATAGTTTATGGTGACTATGCATATTACTTTTAGATTAAGCAACATACAGCTGAGAAGCATAACAATTGTTACCATTGTGTTGTACAGAAGTTTTGTGTATTAGATTTGATAACTTTTAAATTTGTGGAAGTAAATATTACCTTTGAGAAGTTAATATTCGTACCATTGTAATGATAATAGGCAGATTTACCCTATGACTCAAAGAGGCCAAAACAGCAAATAAGTTCACTTTATTTAGGATGGAAATCAGTTTTTATCAGGAGTGGAGACTTACTGAGGACTTTATCGTCCAGTGGGGGTCCCTCCTATCCCTCAATCTGAGTAATTGTTTTCTCGATCTATCGACTGTAAATTTTTTAATATTATCTCTGCAATGAACTTGTTTTTTTCTAAATATATATGTTGAAGTCCTAACTCCCGATATGACTGTATTTGGAGATAGGGCTTTTAAGTATGTATTTAAGTAAATAATATCATAAATGTGGACTACCATCCAATAGAACAAGCGTCCATTTAAGAAGAGAGACATCAGAGATCTCTCTTTCTCCACTCACACAGAGACAAAGCAATGTGAGAACAGAGCAAATGATCTCCATCTATAAACCAAGAGGCGGTATCTCAGCAGAAATTAAGCTTCCTTAGCACCTGGATCTTGGACTTCCAGGCTCCATAACTCTGAGAAAATAAATTGTTGTTTACAAGCCACCCAGACTGTGGTATCATGTAATGGCAATTTAGCAAACTACTAAAGTTTCTGAATTAATCTAATAAAATGAATAGAGAAGTATTCTGTCAAAGTGGATTCTTCTCTGGGTTGACATTAATCTCATTAAAATGTTAATTATTATCTTCATACTCAGGTTGTAACACAATACTAAAACATTTACTAATTATACCTTAAATGTAAATATTTAAGAGGGTTGGATTTACTTATTCCTCTAAAGTAGCTGTTATATAAAAAGGCTTTTAAAATTAAACATAAAGATTGGATCATCTCATGGAATCTTGAGAAAACCATAATGAATAAACAAAAACTATAACTCACACATGATCTTTCAAACTAAATTCTTTTTCTCCCTACCTTACCTTCACCTACCAATCCATTGAAATAAGCCTAAAATAGCTAAGAAAAAAAAAAACCCTTAAGACAAAAATAAACCAGAAAGTGGCAACATTCAGGCAAATGAGGGTGAGATGCTTGGAACTGATGCACTAGATTTAATTTATAGCAGGACACAGAGATGATTATATGTGGATTAGCACCAATCTTCAATTTCTTTTTCTATTATTTTTACAACACGAAGAGCTGTTTGGTTCATCCACATCTCTTGTTCCTCCCATCAGCCTCTGGAGTCTCTGCCAGGATGTCTGTCACCTTGAGACCAAGGATGACTGTCCCAAATTGTCTTAACCTAGAAACAGTTGTATTGTGCAAGCAAACCAGCAGTAGTTGAAAATTATTTTATGTTTCCCTGTCAAAATACTCGAACCATATGTTTTAGGGCACAAACTAGAAAATCTAGGAAAAACTTAGAAATGGTAAGTGGGGATGCTTACTTTATTTCTTCCTCTATTAGCATCTGCATTATATTTATCTTAAATATCTCTATACCTTCTTACCTACATCTCCCTAGGATCAATATTTAAACTATGACTTATCATTATCCCCCCAAATTTGTCAAGTTTGGGTTACATTTAAAAATTATCTTTAGTTATAATAAACCCATATGAGTCATAAATCTTCACATAATTGCACATATATTTTTCATTGTTGCTGTTCTGGTCAAAATCATTTTTTTACAGAAACAGCTTTCTGGCAAATGTACTATTAAATTTAATGATTAAGAACTCTAAAGTTATAAATTTATTGTCAGACAGTTTAATTATGTCATATAATAAATAAAATCTGTACTTTTTAATTTTAGTGAATTATTTCTAACTATAAAGGTGTTCATTGAGAATCCATCCTAATGTTTATCAAGGTGAACATATTTTATTAAAATGTTTGCCTATGATTCCCTTTCTGTAAGTAACAAATCAAATAGCAACTTATTAATTTATCTGATCACTTTTTTTCTGTAATGTTCTTTTATACATATATTTACATATCTCCTGGGAGAACTTTAACCTCAAGGAAAAGACAGCACCATGCAGTGAAAAAAAGTTCAGGAAACTCATAGGGCTATGATAAAACTATAGCTCACAGAGTTTGTTCTGGAGCTGGACAGCCCAGAAAGCAATTCCAGATCTGCCAAAAAATGTATGTGTTACCTCGAGTGAGTTCCATAATCCTTATGTGTTCCTCCCTGTTTCTTCATTTGTATAATGAAAAGTTGATTGTCAATATTACAACCATTGATGTATACAAATTGCTTAGAACAACCCCTGGCTCACCATGAGCCCACCATAATTGCTGGTTAAGATTATGGTTAGTCTATGAATCTTAGTTTCTGCTTACAAAAAGTGTAAATCAAGAGGACATTTTAATGTGTCCTTCATAACACTAAGGTATTTTGGTTATAAAAGTTGACTATAAATCTACCTTAGGGATAAAATTACTATTTTTCTAGTCAGTGTCTTAAAATGGTCCTCATTTTTTAAAGGTTTTTAAAAAAGTTAATTTACTTTTAGAGAGAGGGAAAGGGAGGGAGAAGGAGAGGAAGAGAAACATCGATGTGAGAGAAACATCCATCAGTTGTCTCTCACTTTGATCACAGGAGCTGAACGTGCGACCCAGGCTCGTGCCTTGACTGGGAATCAAACCCGTGACCTTTCACTTTGCAGAACCCACACAACCAACTGAGCCATAGCAGTCAGGGCCAGTCCTCAATTTTTATCAGTTAATGAAACTACAGTAAGTAAACCATGGTCTGTAGTGTTATTTAACCTTAGATTATACAAGAAGAACTGGGAGATATTTAAAAAGTGAGAATATCTGGGCCCTAGCCCAAACAAACTAAATCGAGATCTAGGGATGCAGCTGGGGCTTGACCATCAATATTAAAGTTATTTACTGAGTAACACTGATATAATATGAAAATACATGACATTTTTTAAGTGCTCTACATTTTCATTCATTCTATTACATTTCATAGAGATAAATAAAAATACCTATATATAAGCTGTTAGATGGTGATGATAAATTGACAATAAACAAAACAAACAAACAAATACTAATAACAGAAATAAAAACAAAGACTTGCTTTCTCACTATTCTTTGGCAATATTTACTTCCTCAGGCTTCTGTAATCTTCTCCCAAAAATTCATAGGTAATTTTTCACATATACACATTCACTAAGTTCCCCTTACTTGGCCCTTTCTGCTTTAATAATTGAAATTTTTCCTTTATAATCTCATCTATGCTCCAAACTTCTATTTTCACCTTTATTAAGTTACTCATTTATCAGTATATTTGTGTTCTCATTTAACATTTTAAACAACCTTATAAAAATCTCCTCTGGAAATCCCTGATGCCAATAGCATTCTTATTGCTGAATCAATTACTTTCCCTCCAAAAAGGTTCACCTAATCAGATTTCTCCATTTTTAATACCAGTACAACTTTTCTTAACATAATATGTTGGATTTATCTTTTAATGATCCTCCTTCAATTTCTCAACCTCCCAAATTGAAATTATGAATCATATATTTCTATTTATTGTTATTTATTTGTTTTTACTTATTATGCCTACACTCTTTTTTGTCTTGTAAAGAGAAATTTCAAATAACAATTCATTTGTGCCTTCTCACTTTTTAAGAATTTTTTACCTAAACTTTCATATCATCTGCAATTTTTTAACTCTCTCTCTCCTTTTTTTTTCTTTTTGCATGTGTGAATTTTAAAATCTTCCCATCCTGAGTCATGATCTTACAGAGATAATTGTTTTCCTTTTTTCTAGCAATGCAGTAGTTCAGTCACTGGTACTGGATGCTTTTTGCATATTCTGGAAAGTTTGAAAATTAACTATGGCACTCATTATTCAAATATCTCCAGTTTTTTCTTATTTACCTAAATCTAAATTTGTCATTATTCCTTTTGAGATATTTACCGTCTGCAACCAAAATGCTTAATAAACTTTAATTCCAAGAACCTAATTCCATTGAAAAGGCAGAATATGATCATGTCCTTAAATGACACTTATTTTAATCATCTCCAGTTTTATATTAAAATTATATTGAGAGCTGGGATTAATTATTATCCAACTTTGTATTCCTTCAAAGGCCTTAGAAAGAATTAGAGTTAATTCATTCAAAAATATATTGAATATCTACCAGTAAAAAAATATTGTATGAAATGTCAACAACCCAGGAAAGATAAAATCACTAAGGTAATTTTAAAAAATTTCTGGGGGAAACACTTCACCACTCATAAAATTTCAGGATGTAATACTCATCATTACATTATCTATCACGGTATTCCAATTTGAAAACTAAATAAAGGGGACTCTGTGTAAATACAAAGAGAGTGACTTGTAGTAATAGAACCTGAATGGATTCTGGTTCAGAGTGTTTTAATACAACAGAATTGGTCTCAATTTCTTACATTTTTGCCATCTGAAATGACTTTAGTGATCAGAATATATAGAAACAGCGTAACTGAAGGTGATGCCACTGAAGTAATACTTTAAATACCTCCCTGATCAACAAATGCAACCATAGCACTTAGTCTTCCTTAGTCCATCCGAACTCGAGGAATGGTATAGCAATTTTTGAAACAAAATAAAAATGTTGTTTAAAGAGAAACTATGATTTGCAATCCACCTCCAAAATGATTTGTGTGATGCAGAGTAAATAATTAAAAGAGACAGCTTTCCACTGGAAATTGTATTCTCCCATTTAAAGATACTTCACACAAAGTCAGAAACAGCGATGGTACTGACCTCCCTTTCTGCGCGCAATCAATACAGAAAGTCTCACTAACAATATTTAGTCATGTATCTTCCTATTTTGCTTCAGCTGATTCAAAAAATTAAGACAACTTTTTTTCTTTCTCAGAAATATCTCAGGCTAGCAGTTCCGGATCATGAACCTTGATTGTTGAAAACCATAAAATTAAAAAGACAAAAAATCCATTTCAGTTAAGACAGTTTTGTGGAAGAGCAGGTGGCTGATAAAAAACCCCACTCCCTGGTACTGAGGCAAAAACAGCAGCTGAGAAAAAAAGAGATCCCTTTCCTGCAGAGTTTAAATTAAATTCAGATTTGTTTCAGCAGGGCCTTAATAGCATTTCTCTGATTGGGATGCTTTGACTTAGCTAACATCCCCACATGCTTTTGCTGCATGGAAGCCTCTATAGTCAATTTGTACATTCAATAAAATAAGATTAGTGATAATCCACTGATATATGTATTAAATGTGTGGTCATTATTTGTGACCTTGTGCTACATTTCTTACATGGGCATGCTATAAAGAAAATACCACATTACTACTAGTATAGTTGTCTTTTGTACTTGTTGCCAGTATTTAGTCTTTACTTCTTTATATGCCTCATATGCAGCTAAATCTACGTTGCTTGAAGAAACTCCTTCTGTCAGTAATTAAGGAAAATTCTGCCTCTGGATGAACCACCATTGTGCAAGGGAGGTATGGCAGCCACTATTAACACAGTGGTGTTTTACTGGTAGTAACTTTTAATCGATGTTCCTTCTAGTCACCACAGAAAGGGGAATGAAAGTTAAAGAGGAGAGAAAACTTGACAGTTAAGAAATCAGCTACTCTGTTTTATTTACCTTATTTTTTTCTCTTTCACAATAATTCTTCATATGTTCCTTTTGTCTCTATGGTTTGAATAAGGAGTTGTCAGTTTTCCATAGAGTCAAAAACAGACTAGAATAGGCCTCCCAGCCAATGAATGTGTTTGCACTGCAAAACTCAGTCATGTGTTGCCTTCACACTGCAGGAAATATAAGGATTGGCTTCTGTCCACCACCTGTCTTGTTATGTTTTATATATCTTGGTACACTCATGGCCCACTACTTTGTGGGCCATGCCATATTAAACAGAAAGCTGTTCAATTCTTCTTTGCAAAACTTTCGTATTACACAGACTAGGTAGTTTTAGAGGCTTATCACAAGATTTCCTGGATATTATGCAGTGGAATAAAGCAATGTAATATTTATTTTCTATTCAGTGTAAAGAATGGTCTTAGAATGTGTGTGTCAGTTTAGTGGCCAGTCAATTTAATAATTTTGAGTAAAAAGAAAAGAAAAACTATCTAATGGAAGAAAATGGAAATCAAAATTAGAAATTCCTAAGTCAATTTATTAATAATTAGAATGCTAAATATTAATAACTGATATTGATTAAAGTTGGTTTCACAATTTATAATATTTCAATCTTCAAAAGTAGTGAGCTCCACTTTCGGTGAAGCTATCTAAAGAATTTCTTCCGATTAATGTTAATACTCACAGCCTGTCTCTATTGATAGGCAGAATGCTGGTACCGCCCTCTATGTCTTGGTTCTTAAACCTTGCTAATGTGAAAGTGATAAAGTCAATAAAATTCAGATATTTATTTAATGCAAGACCCCTATAATTTTCTCTAAATCTCCCACACCAAAATAAGAGCAGAAATTATTTTCATTGCTCAAAAATTTTAAGATTTAACTCTTTATAGTCTCCTTAAAAAAGCGTTACCCTGCTAAAATATTCTTGAAATACTAGAACACTAAAATATTTATATTTGTTTATTAAGTTGTCACTACTCCAAATCTCCTTATTACCTGTGCTTACTATAAATTTCTTTCTGCTTCCATTTCTCCCAGCTTTTAAACTTACCTTTTCCAAATGGAAACTGAATTTCTTCCTGGGACATTCCTAATGGGAACTGTGCTATCAAGGTGGACCAGTTCTCACTGACACTTTGCAGCACTTGTTCCATGTTCTTGAAAGTAAAATAATTAAATAAAGACATTTCAAAATCATATAAACATATTACTTTATAAATTAATTTAAAATATTTCTAGAAATGTATACCATGTGGCTTTTTTTTTTAAGAAATCACAACAGTTAGTCATATTAGCATGGGCAATTTTCTTTTCCCATTTCTATTATAATAGTGTTTCACAACTTTGGTATCATTGGTCTTTATGACACTTAAAAATATAAACTTATTAACATCAAATGGTATTTACACACTTTATTAAATGAAAAAAATCAAAATCAACTTTCAGCAAAAAATGTGCTATCCTGCCAGCAGTCTTGTGTTTGGGCGTACTCAAAGTGGTCTGGGTGAGCAAACATTTCGGTGATAATGGAACTCATCTATGGCTGTAGAGTCATGGGTGTTCCCTCCCCTTACTCTCTGTTACCAATAGATATTGTTTTTCTAAATTAAGACATTTTATTTTGTTAATAAAAATGCAACCTTAACTTTTAAAACCAGGGAAATTATAAAAATAGATTTTAGATAATTTGCTGAAACATTTAAGAGCTGTAAATTTTCTGATAGAATCTTAATTCATTTAACTGTGTCCGTCATAAAAAATAAAAGACATTATCTGATCTAAGAGTCTTTTTAAAAAAAGATTTTATTTATTCATTTTCAGAGAAAGGGAGGGAGAAAGAGAGGGAGAGAAACATTAATCTGTGGTTACCTCTCGTGCGTCCCCAACTGGGAACCTGGCCTGCAACCCAGGCATGTACCCTGACTGAGAATTGGACTGGTGACCCTTTGGTTCACAGGCCAGTGCTCAGTTCACTGAGGAGCACCAGCCAGGTCTGATCTAAGAGTCTTAAAACCTGAAGAAGGGTTGTTTTCTTATGGTTTAAAAGAAAAACAGTGACATTTCTTCTCTTTGCTTGATGGAAAATGCCAAGGAAAGAGTATCTAAGGAAATTATACCCAGTTATCAATATCAAAGCTGAATAAGCTGGGAGGACTTTGAAAGCTAGAGAGATACAAGCAAGTAAAGTTAAGTTAGAGTCACAACATTTTTTTTTTTTTTGCTTCTGTCCTCCATAGAGTCTTTGCCCAATCTTCCTGGTTCCCTGTGTAAGATAATTGATGCACGTGGATGAATGGTGGAAGATTTGATCTTGGAAAACAGAATGAATTGCATTCAGTTGTTAAAAAAGATTATTTATATCAACTTTCTTTTGAGGGGACCACAACGCTCATGCATTAAGCTGGGAAAAGAGAAGAATCTTCCAGGGATAAAGTTGATCATTAACAAGGCAGCCAAGAAAGAGCCTGCTGAGAGTAAAAGTATTCACTTCACCATGGGAAAAAAAAAAAAAATACCATGCAGCATCTTAGAAATAGGATCTTAGTGCTGTACTCCTTCTACATGAAAAATCATTATCCTTTGTAAGAATAGCAAGATTGAAAGAGACTGGTAGACTTTTAGCAAAGGATCTTTACCTAATGCTTCATTGTATCCAATACACTTCTCTCTTGATTCATATGGCAGTGATAGATTAATGTGAACATTGCCTTAGATATTGGTTAAAGATAATCTAAAGCAGAGGTTGCTGAATTTCTGAATACATCTATCAACTCATAAAAGAAACCACAACTTTTAAAACAATTTGACTGCAATACCTTTGTATTTAAGATGTTCATACACAAATGTTTACCTTAAAATGTTATTTTCAGCTATCTTCATTAAATACAATCTTTAGCAAATATGTGTATTAGATTTCTATTGCTGCTGTAACAAATTATCATAACCTGGGTAGCTTAAGAAACACAGATTTTTGAAAACTTGGGATATTTTACAGGAGTTCAGAAATCCAAAGTGGATCTCAGCTAAAAGCAAGGTATCACCAGGGCTGTGTTCTTTCAAGAAGCTCTATGAGGTCAGTTTTCTTGTCTTTTTCAGATTTTACACGCTGCTTCCATTCATTGGCTTGGGACCCATTCCATTTTCAAATCCTGCAAGAAGTAGTGAAGTCTTTCTCATACATATCACTCAAACAATGACTCCTTTGCCTTCCTCTTGTACCTTTAAAGAACCTAGTGATTACATTAAACTCATTGGGGAAAACCCAGGATCATCTATGATAACATCAGTTAATTAGCAAACTTAATTTCACCTGCTATCTCAATTTCTCTTTGTCATGAAACAGCATATTCACAGGTTCTGAGGATTAGAATATGTCCATATTCAAGAAAGTATTATTTTGCCTATTATATAGTATAAAACAGATAATTTCTGAATAGAGATCTAAATTTGTAATAGCAACTGCAGTCTTTCAAATCATATTCTTATTCGCAGAACCTGTACATTTTGAGATACAGACACACACACACATTTATCTTCAATTGTTTTCTTAATCTATCTTCAACAATCAAACTTAAGCCCTTGGTAAAGTCAGGCTGTATTAGTTTCCTGTGGCTGCTGTAACAAATTACTATAGGCAAGATACTTAAGGCAATGGAAATTTATACTCTGGTAGATATAGAAGCAAAGAATCTGAAATCAAGGATTACACTTCTATCAGAGGCCTTGGGGAAAAATCTGTTCTTACAGTTTCTTACAGTTTCTTATAGCTACTGGCATTACTTGGCTCAGAGCTGCATCACTCCAATATCTGCCTCCACACTTACATTGTCTTCTCTGTGTCTGTCTGTCTAACCTCCCTCTGCCTGCCTTGTATAAGGATATTTATGATAACATTTAGGGTTTAACTAGGTAATCCTGAATGATCTTCTCATTTCAGTATCCTTAATTTAATTTTATCTGCAAATATTCTTTTTCCAAATAAAGTAACATTTACATGCTCCAGGATTGGAGCATGTGTCCACAGGATTCAATCCTGTATCCACAGGATTGAAGGTATGGACACATCTTAGGAGCCACTATTTAACCCACTTTAAGGGCATAGTGTGTATATCATTGAAATAAATTAAATACTAGCATAAACATATAAGGACTAATATTCCCATTATACCGAGAAGAAATAAAGTCAAGTTCTAGGCCAAGATCTGAAAAAGTCTAAGAACTGAAAGACAACAAAAGTAATAAAGTTGAGACAGTGGTACAGAGAAGTCAATGCTCCATTTTCATACTAGGCCAAATCCCAAGTTGTTAGAAGAAGGCAGAAATGAAAAACCTGGACAGCCTTAGAGATCTCTGAATGTATAAAGAATGTGCCTTCTGCTTTCAGTCTCGTAGACTGAAAGCATCTTAGCAAAGTTTAAATATCTAGCTTGATGCCAGAGCAATTGAAAAACAGGTTCATGAGGTGCCAAGTAGATAACTCACTGAGATAACAAGGTACCTAGGATACATAAAGTTGAAAATAGACACACAGAGTTTTGGGCTTCCAGAATAGTATACAATAATACACCTCCATAGTTCTTATATTCTCCTAAAAAAAATATTAGCTATCCATGAGCTAGTCAGTATGGAGAGGCATCATATTTGGAAAGAGAATGATAATGAGAATTCTGAGTAGACATGGAAGCAGAAATACAAAAGAGTTAACAAAAGGTTAGAGATACAAAGGCAACATAAACATTTCTTTACAACCAAATATCAGAAATTATGTACACTTCTGAGTCTTATGTGGGACAGAGGGCAGCAATAAACGATGTGACATATTTCCCTCGATACCATGATCACAAATGAAGCTCTGCACATTAATTTTCCATTGGCCAGAAGTACAGAAAGGGAAGGAAGAAAAACCCTGCACTATATTTACCATCGGTTCAGAACATTATACTCCAAAATGTAAGTGGAAAACTAACAAGCTAAACTAGGTTCAGTTACAGGAATATAAAGTTTCATTTTTCTACATTTACACTTTGTGAATGTGCAATGTATATTCATTACACTTGTAATGGTTTTACATTTTTCAATCAAGTGGTGGTTTGGGCTATGCTAGAATGTTTTCCATGCAATAAAAACTCATTAATTCCCCAAAGAGAGCATTTTTACCTCTGTTCAGGTTTAGAAGAACAATTTCCTTACACTGATATAAAAAATATTGCTCTGTTTATTTTAGCTATGGGATCACAGAAACATAATAAACGGACATAAAACAGCATATACCTTAAAGACCATTAGCCTTAACCAACACAAATGAAATCTGTGAGATTAGTTAGCAGTGTGTGTGTGTGCGTGAGTGTGTGCAAGCTGATGCTATTTTTTGTGTGTGAACTATATCATTTTTGAAGTCCTCTCATTGTCCCTCCAAAATAGGTTTAAAGATTCCATTAAGGTTTGAACACTGATTCATACTTTTCTATTAATATTCTTTGAGTAAATTGATTTATAACCAGGAAACATCTATTGCTTTGGATTCCAATGCATTTCTAGCTCTAAGATGAGAGTTTGTGATAATGTTTAGTATTTAGTTCTTCTGTTTTAGAATACATTAAGTTTGTTTCAGCACTTTTAATTTCCCATCCTTTGCAGCCTTCTTGTTTATATTCTTTTCTCTGTCATGAGTATTTCATAGCTAAACCATACATTCAGGGGAAAGAATGAAACAGGCCTCCTTTGTATCCATTTTAACACTGTTAGTGTGTGGTCTTATACCTTTAGTTTTCTATGAGTATCAGCTTTTGTGAACTATAAGTAGCATTTGAATTGTAAACCAAAGTCAGGGTATTTTAAATGTCTCCAAGCTATAGCAAGGCAAATAAATTATTTCTACATTTAAAAACATATACATATAAATTTGTATATTATATATTCATATTGATATGTATTCAATTTACAATGGTATTTAGTAAAAAAGTTGGTGTTTTAACAAAACTATAGTATATAACTGTGTGTTATAATAAAAATATGGATATATATATACTAGAGGAGTTATTGACATTTATAAAAATAACTACAAATGAAAATAAAATTCGAAAACCATAGAAATGAAAGAAATGCTATATAATGCTTTTCTGAATTTATATAATTATCAACAAATGTTTCTAAAATATTGTTTTATTGTACCTAGTTCAATGATGTATAAAGAAAGGAGTTTGCACAAATATAGCAATATTTTTATTTATTTATATATTTCATTGATGCTTCTAAAAATAGCAAGACTATAAATCTATCTTAGTTATTTAAATAATTCATCTATCTTGAAGTTGTATCTAGTTTAGAACCTAGACACTTTATTTCACATAATCTATGATTATTTTGGAGTTTTTGGAAAAATATAAATGTTGAGAAATTTAAATAATTATGAGGTAATTCTATACACCATATATTTATTATGGGCAAGGGAAACATAACTTCTGGTATGCCTTGTAGCATTTACATTCTCATTTTCCCTAGATACTTTTTTTTTCTCATATCATCAAGCTTCTTTCAATTTCCATAACAGCAGAATAATAGGAGATATTGAACACAGGAAAAGTTTTAAGATTCTTTTTCTAAAAAGGGAGAGGAAAAATGGGGTTGTAGCAGAAGGGTGGGTATATTTTGAAGATAGGTTTTTTGGTTTTCTGTGTCAGTTTTTTAGTTTGGTAAACTGCAGTAAATAGCAACTTTTTGTAAAGTGATAGAGTAATTCAGTAAAGTGTCAAAATATTAACACAGGACAGAGAGAAGAAAACTTATAAAAACTAATGTAGTTCAAAAGGTACAAGGGAGTGTTTTCCAGCACACATGCGAAAGGACTGACTTAAGTGCATCCAGAAAGAAGTAAATTAGTATAGGAAGCGATTGTGATAAGTAAATTACTTTTGAAGCATATAAGTGTGGACTTTTCTCTGGGTTCTTTATTCTGTTGCATTGATCTATATGTCTGTGTTTACGCCACCACCAACAAACAAAACAAACAGACTCACGGATGCACAGAACAGGCTGATGGTTGCCAGAAGGAAAGGAGGCTGGGGGTTTGGGTGAAAAAGGTGAAGGGGTTAAGAAATAGAAATCGGTAGTTACAAAATAGACATGGGATATAAATTACAGCATAGGTAATATAGTCAGTAATATTGTGATAACTATGCATGGTGCCACATGGGTACTTGAAATATTGGTGAAACACTAAGTTAACTGCATACGTGCAAACATCCACGGGGTAATTAACTGATCGGGATCAAAAAATGATAATAATCAACCATGATTTCCAAGTTACCTAAGGAAGATAAATATTAGAAAACAATAGAAAAGTAAATTTAAAGCTTATCTTGGCCTGCTCAGGTTGTTCTTACAAAATTCAATAGACTGAGTGGCTTATAAACAAAGTAAATTTATTTCTCACCATTGTGGAGGTTAAAAAGCTCAAGATCAAGGTTCTGATGGATTTGGTGTTTGGTGATAGCTCACATCCTGGTTCACAGGCAGCTGCCTTCTTGTTGCAGCCTCTCATGGTGGACTGGGTAGAACTCGCCAAGATCTTTTTTGTAAGGGCGCTAATCCCATTGATGAGGGTTCTGACTTACTGACCCTAACAAATGTTTCACTTCCTTATGACATTATATTGAGGGTTAGGAATTCAACATAAATATTTTAGGGGAACACAAGTAGTCAGTCTATAGCACAGGGCTTAAAGGAAATTATTTAAGTCCCTCTCCCCATCCTCCTTCCCTCCTCACAGCTACATCATTTTCCCCACAGAAGAAAAAAAATGTAGTCAGCTTGAAAAGGTATGATACTAATAGATACTGGGGTATTTAGGTGGGAATAAAAAGCAGTGGGAATAAAACTTGGTAAGTATAAAAGATTATTTTTTCTCTCTCTCAACTGCTCTAAAATAAGACTAAATAAAAAAGTTTAATACTTTTCTTTTGTGAAATTTATAGGATTTCCAATATAAATACAGAATGCCCACTTATATTTAAATTTTACATAACAATTTTCAATATAGATGCATTCCAAATATTAGATGAAAGATATTTACATTGAAAATTATTTGTTTAACTGGAAACGAAGTGTAACTGGGCACCCAGCATTTTATTTTGGTAAATATGAATACTTTAAGAAACTCTCATGTGTGCACCAGCAACGTTTTTGATGCTTAGAGAATAGGTGTTGTGTGGGTGGTAAATTGACTCTAATGGTTGCAAAGTTTCTATTTTTTTAAGGGCTGTAATATTAACTAAGTGTTCTATTAAAAATGAGTGCATATTTTACTTGTTAGAGGGATCACTTAAAGTGGCAAGAAGAAATATAGCTAAAAGTCAATAAATAAGTAAAACCTATAAAGTTACTGAAGGGATATTATATATTTATATGGATAGCATCATGTTTGGAATGAACTAGCACTCAAAATATGTTTAGCTGATTAGATTAAATACAGTTTAGATTGGGTCATTAGCATTGATGTAGACATAAAATCATCTGTATAAAAGGAAAAGACCAATCTGTCTCTAAAACTAAGGTCATCTGCAGGTAGCAGTTACCTCCTACACTTATCCTTCATGGATAGGTAAGGATTTAATTGCTGTAGAGTTAAAAGAAGAGCACTCCAAAATTTTAAATAGCCTGAATAAAGACATGGAAGGGAAGTATGTGACACCCTGACACAACTTTATGTGATCCATATACCAGAATATATAACATAGAATTTCCAGAGATAGAGAGTAGAGATACAGCTTTGTAACCTAAGACCATGAGGATAGGTTTGAGATAATAACAAGTAAGTTTACTTTAATTTATGTACTTTATTTCTAGAAATAAAATAACTTCCAGTGAGGCCAACCATTACTTCTAATTTCTCTATGGCATTGTCAGATTTGTGTTTGTCTTAGATACAAAACCCAAGTGACTGAAATTTACCATTGAATTTTTAAGATGGTAAAGTCTGCATCTGGTCCAGACAACTTTCATAACTAATATCATGGATACTTATAAACCCAGAGATTTGTGAACAAATTTTCAGCCTGTTTTCCCCAAGTGGTTGATCAGATTGTGTTTTAGCAATTGTAACATGCCAATGAACCCTGACATTTAAGTTAATAAGGTATAAATGAAGACATAGCTTGTTCTCTGAATGGTTGTAATAGCCTGCTGGGTTTCATCAATCATGAAGCAGCTCATGCTGGGACTAAACAACAAGGAAAAGTACAGAAAAATCATGGGGAAGGGAAGGATGTTAATGCCTTTAAATGGGCATGAGAATATATTTGTGGCACTAAAGTGTCAGAGACTAGCAAATGAATATCCGCAGAATGTTTGAAAGACTCTAAATCCCTTGCCCACTATTATCTGAAAAAAGTAAAACTTAAATTGAACAATCCCACACTTTTAAATGCAAGATAACAATTCCATTTACATCGAAATGATTTCATTCTTGGATAATTTCATTTTTATGTGTTAAGTAATATTCTCATGAGAGTCTTGTTTCAAATTAAGGTTTTGCTTCAGAAAATATACACTTTAAATGACAGTATTTAAGAGAAATATTTTAAAATGCTTTCTCAAATTCTTTTCAAATATAAAGAAAAATCTTTAATGAATTTCCTTTGCAAGAGCTGCAATACTTATTTGTTTTAAGAAGTAGTTTAAAGTCTTCTTAGCCTTTTCAAGTAGAAAAATAATTTTCTTTGAGGCCATTAGGTCAAGTTCAATTTCCAAATTACGATATCCTTTGGAAAATATTATCTTATTTTCCTGGAGCTATTCATCTAACATAATGTAGAATTGAGTCATTTTTCAAAAAAAAAAATGCAAGGCAGATAAAAGTTATCTGAAATGCACATAATTTAGTTAACAAATAAGATATTGTACCTGAATTATATGTCAGTATAATATGTTACTAATGATATCTTTTCATATTAAAATTGTTCTGCCAAGCCAAGAAATGTCTATTTATTAATTTTTATTCATCCATTCAACAAATATCACCATTGAAAATAGAGCAAAAATAAAGCAATGGTGGAGGCATTACAGAGACTTTCACCATTAATATGAAAATAAAATAAATATGCTTCCTCCCAAGCTGTTGATATTAGATTATGCTCTGGAAATTTCTTCCTTAACCACTACTGCAAATACATATCAATGTTTTATAAAGAATTAAAAAGACAAATTACAAAGACTGCATTTAGAAACAAGAATATCTCTATAATTTAAAATGCAAATCATTGAACAAGGTGGAAGGTATAGTCTGCTGGTCTCTGACTTTTGAAAGCAAAAGATATGTCAAGAAATCCAGAGTAGTTGGGTTAGATATTATTTAGGCCAGCAGTTTGTGTGGGGGGAGAGTAGGAGCTTGAGACAGAACACCTGAATCCAGAGACTGGTGTGGAGATTCCTGCGTATAAGTACACATCTAAACAAATGACTCTTTGAGCATTGTCTTATTTGAAGATTCATGCATGGGAGGGCACAGCAGCACAAATGTAGCATTAATTCAGGATTTGGCCAATTCACTTATGGGCTTGCTCATTGCATCTGACTTCTTTTCAATATCTTCATCTCTTTTTTTTACCATAAAAAAGGTCAACAACCAAAGGCTTTAAATCTATGTCACACATGGAAAACTATTAGACAAATAAAAGTGTATGCAGAAAGACAGGGCAAAAAGGACAGGGAAATATATGTTCCACTCATGATTAATCTGACAATTAAAATTCATAAGGAAACACATGAATAAATCTATTTCCAAAACCAAAAATAGAAACATAATTTTGACAAAATTAATGACATATCAATGGAAAGGGAACTTTAAGTAAATATAGTTAGATTCAAAATACAGAAAAAGTAAAACATAACATCTTAAAACAAAGGAAATAAAACAAAAAGAAATCCAAGATGTTATGAAAAATCATAGGTGAAAATTAAGAAGTGACAATAGACATACAATTTATCAATTACTTATGATGGAGAAAAAGTCAATAAAAACAAAGAATATATCTGCTTGAATATATATGTATAAATATTTAAGAATATATATACTTATGCATATATACTGTTTGTATATATATGTATACATATATATTCTTTTTGTATTTTAGAGACTGCATTCATTTTAGTTATATATATACACACATGTGTTTATACACACATATTTGTGTGCATTGTTCATATCTGTATATAACCAAAATTTAGCTGTTAACACTGGGGACAGGAGAATTAGGAAATATTAATTATGTCTGTAATACAATGTTCCCTGAAGAAAAACAAATTTGAAGAATATTTAGAAAATTGCCAATGTTTGTTAGAGTGTTCTAGTAGGACCACAGGTTGTTTTATTTTATTATGTTATTTTTATATGTTTTTATTCTTGAAATAAGAGTGAAACATCAGATAACAAAATAATTAGCAGAATAAAATATATTATTAATAATTTGGATAACTGTAACTTTTTAAATATTTTTTTATTTTAAAAATTTTATTTTTTTATTTTTAGAAAGTAGGGAAAGTAGGGAGACAGAGAGGGAGAGAAACATCTGTGTGTGTTTGTTTCTCACACATCCCCCATGGGGGACCTGGCCTGCAACCCAGGCACATGCTCTGACTAGGAATTAACCCTGCAACCCTTTGGTTCACAGACCAGCACTCAATCCACTGAGCCACACCAGCCAGGACATGGATGACTGTAACTTACTGAAGTGAAACATCTATACAACATTGTTTTAGGCAATTAAAGCTTTGGTACTAAATAGTGTGGAACAATAAAAGTGTTAAAGTATTTATATGTATGTATATATTTATAAAATCTCATTACTTTATAACATAAATACATTATTCTAAATATATATGCATATCATATTTAACCATTTATATATGTATATATATACTCAAATATATATTTTGTGTGTATATATATGTGTGTATATGTAAATATATATGTACATATATACATATAAATATGGAGGGAGAAAATGAGTTCTGACTAAAAAGATACAAAAACCTCCTCTTTGATTCATCTGGCTTAGATTACAGATACTGATAAAGCCATCTGTCAAGTCAAAAAAAAAAGATTTTTTTCCCACAAAGTCACTCTATAACCCTAAAGTAATGTAGCAATCCTTTCTTTGAGTGACTTTCTTATTCACTGCAAAACTTTGTTCTCTACTCCAAAATGAAAGACTATCAGAAACTCTTGTTTGAAATTACATCATCATAAATGTGCCATCCTTCTCTTGCCTGAAGGACCTAATTGACTTTGACACAGAGAAGCAGCACTGATTGCCAATCCAAACAGGAAAGTCAGATAATGGGTTTCTAAAACACCTTTTGACACTTATCATCACTCTGTAGTCTTCAAAGAAAAAGAAACCTAGGTTCCTTGTGCAGTCCAAAGCTAATATTGAGTCCTTTATAGACAGCCCACTTTGACTTGAGACTATCAAAATATTTTATTTAAATTTTACCTAAACTCTACTTTCTCCTAATCTCATAATTACTTCATTGTTTCCAATTTTTGGTGAGATGTCCTACTGTAGCTTTAGGATATGGTTTCTTGCTGGGGACCACTGTCGGGGGCCACCCTGCCTGGTCTCAGGAAGCTGTAACCCCCTATAACTTAGGCTAAGTAAGAAACCTCCAAATCAAAAGCCACTAAAAAAACAAAAACTTATTCCCCTGGCATGAATGCTACCTGTTCTGTCCCTGGCCTTTAATGTTACATCAGTTACCAATAACGGGTAACAATTCTCTAGGATAAAGAATGGACCTAAAACAGGTTCTAATCTCATAAAGGCCTCTGTAAAATAAGTCTCACAAGACTGTGAAAATAAATAAAGGGGCTGTGGAAAGGAAGGGGTGATCGGCATCTACCCCTGCTCCCTCTTAGCCTGAGTCTTTGTACTCAAATGTAAGAAATCCAAGTCTTGCTGCCAGAGTCTCCAGCGCTTAGCAAACAGCCAAAAGGTCTAGCTCAAACCAAAAATGGCAACCCCCCAGGGTAATCAGGCCTGGGACAAAAAAAATATGCAAAATCCTGTAAGATCTGTTTGCTAAAGGATGTCATTAACTTGGAATTTAAAGGCACAGTCAGGAAACCTTTGTAAACCTGTAGTCTTTTCATATAATAAAACTTTAATCTCTGCCCGGAATCACAACAGAAACTCTGTTAGCATCTTTGTAAGATATGGGTTCCCCTTAATCCCTTCTGCCAAACTGTAAATACACAAGCGTGTCTACTTTCTCAATAAAAACCCACTGGAGGAAAGAAAAGGGGGTCACCAACTTAGAGGGTGGCCACTCTGTTTCTAAACTTCGCAATAAAAAAACTGTTGCTGTGCATGATTATTTCTATAGTGGGTTTTTTGCATGTTTTAAGCAAGGTTTAAAAATTGCTACAGTCAGTCAGACAGCCGGGTGTTTAAAGCAAGTTTTAAAAATCGCTACAGTTTCTCTCATTGCTATGAGTCAATAAACCTAACTTTTTCAGACTACAGGTTTGTTCCTAATTGACTTAGTTTGGGAGAGAGACAGAGAGAGAGGAAGAGATAGAGCATATGAGTGAATCTCAATGTCATGCACTCATCAGATAAAAACACTTTAAATAATAGTTTAATAAATGCAGTGAGAAGAATTCAAACAAGTTTGTATTATGGCATATAACAATTGTTCATCTGAAAAATTTGACAATGTCATCCACCAGATTAATAGATTTAAAGGAAAAGGTTATTTTGATAGATACAGAGAAGCACTTAAGACAATTCAATGCTCATCTATGATATTAAAAAAAATTCTTAGCAAACTATAAATGGAAATCAACTTCATTAACATAATTAAGGCCATCTAGCTGATTTATTTAGTCAACAAACATCATTAATAATAGAGATACTATACGATAATTCCCATAAATTTTAGAAGTCAGAAATGGCTGCCCTATTTCATTGTTTCTATTACATATTGACTTGGGCATCACATTAAGACACAAAAAATTAAAGTAAAAAAAGTGTGAATTGAAAAGAAGAAAAATTCTGATTTTTATATAAGGTGATTGATTATATGAAAAATACATATAAAATCCAAGAGAGCTTTTAAAAATTAATAGATGAGCAAGTGAACTAAATGAAAGATTAATGTTAAAATGATAATATTTATATACTAGTAAGTGAAAATGTACTATTAAAATGAAATTAAAAAGCCTAAGATATGAGAAATAAATCTATCCAGAGATGTTTAAGATCTTTATTGAGAAATATACAAAACATTTTAAGGCCGTATAATGCCTGGAAAAATAAAGATGTTGATTTTCCTTTAAGAATTATAAATTTAAAGATATACTTATAAAAATCAAAATTGTGTTTCTTTCTTAATGGAATTTAAGAAGTTGATCCTATATCTCATGTAAAAATAAATGGCCAAGAACGTGAAAGTTAATTTTGAAGACTAAAGTATGAAATTTTTCCTGTCTAGACTCAATACATACCATAAACTTTAATAAATAAAACAATATGATTGTGGGATAAGCATAGAGAAATAAAACCAATGGTTCAGTAAAAAGAACTGAGGACCAGACCCACACATTTATAGAACCTTGATATATGATAGAGCTGATTTTACAAATCAGTGGGAAGATGATGGCCTACCAATAAATGGTGCTGAAACTGTTGGCTATTCAAAATTTTGAAAATGTAATATACTACTGACCTCCCTTTAAAATTGATCTGATCTTTGTTTAGAAATAAAGTAGTTTACTTTGTCTTCCTCTGTGAACAATTTGCTAATTCCTATGGTAGCTGCCATGTGTCCCCATGAAACAGAGGAAACACCTGGTCCCTGGAACATGTGAACTATCACTGATGTTGGAGCTGTGTCTGGACTTCAAGTTGCCAGGATTCTGATCTCGGATGGGGAGACAGTGGGACATTATTCTTTTCCGAATTGGGATTTTAAGGCCTTTTACAGTACTTGTTTTTAAAATTAAATCACTGTGACTCTTCCTCTCATAGAACATGGTAGACAATGAATTGTTCAAGAATGTCCTAAAGTCTAAGCAGGTATAATTGTTTGCACTATTTGGCACAAGCATGGGTAAGAGAATAAATAGTTCTATATTTTCTGATTCCATCTATTTTGCAAACGAAACTGGGCATACTGTTGTTACATCAGTTTTAGTCTGTAGCTGTAACGTGAGCAGGAAAAAAATAAGAATGCCTGGCACATCTAAGAGTGGGTAGAAGGAAGGGTGGGTAAGGGGAGAAGATTGCCTCTTGGGTTTAAGCTTGGAATCGCTAAGAATGGGGCTATGTCTTAGAGAATTGCAGGGTGGAGTGTCTGGATGCAGATCAGCAGCAATTCTGCCATCTGGAAGCTTTAATTCCCTGCAGCTAGACACTTTTAAAAAGCTGCTCATCCTTTACGGTAAACTTAGCATTTCTGCTGTTCTGGCAACTGTGCACTTGGTGTACAGGCTGCCTCTGGCTATTAAGTTATTCTTGTCAGATTACCTCCTGTCCCAGACAGGCTGGAGCCTGTGGAGTGAGGTTCAGGCTGTGTGCAGTAAGCAGGGAGCCCGTGCCAAGGTCAGACAGATCTGGGTACTACTCACAGGTAGCATTTCCTGGAGATTCGGGGAGTGAGTCAAAGTAGCATGAGGGGTAGGAACCACAAGATGTTCTGAGCAGGAAAATCTTACAACCAATGTATAAGGAGTGGGGGTGGGGGAGCAAGGCAGACAGAAGGACAGAGGTTGAAAAAGTAATTATCAGGCAAAGAAATTAAGACTGGGAAACAAACAAACAAACAAACAAAAAAGCATTTGGTGATTAGACAGATTGTGGGGCAAAATCTTCAGAATTAAAAAGTAGTTTTAAGGACTTTTTCATAGGGCAATTGTAGCCTCCAGGGTAGAGAGAAAGGGGAACAATGGAGAGTGAGACATTGTTTGGACAATTTGTCCTTCATAATAGTTAATATGAAAAATAGTTAGATAATGCCTTTCTTTTATTACACTTATGAAAACTCTATGTACATATATATCTCATATATGTGTATGTTATATACATATGCATATGTGATATGTATATGTATATACATATTTATGTGGTAATAATTGCAAATATATATGATGATAATGAAATAAACAGATATGGACACAATTTTACAAACATGTTCATATAAAAATTCTGAAAAAAATTGGTTAATTTAATGAGTCACATGAGCGAATGCTTTGCAGCTGGGAATAGGCAATTAGAGTCTAAATAAAAACAGAAATGACTTCAATGAATGGGAGATTCAAGATACTTCAAAAGTTAGAAGCTGTGCCACAGAGAATCATATATAAATGTCCAGCACATTTATTAATTAACACAGAATAAAGAGAAAGTGCCTTGAACTTTAGAGAAATTTTCATCTTTAGAATACAAAATATTTTGAGTAGCTTAATTGATTTGCTGCCTATATCAGTCAGGATTCTTAGTTGAAAGCATCAGATACTGGCTTTGGCTAATACAAACAGAAAGGGCATTTGATAAAAGAAAGCTCAGCAGCCCATACAAATTTTGGTACATGCACAGAATTAAGTTTGAAGTCTATGTAACCAGTAGTAACATCAAAAGCTGTTTGACCTAACAGTTTCGTAAACATTGTTAGCAGTGTCCTTGAGAACTGACACAGCAAAATGGTCATCAAACGTCGCTAACTCTGGATGTTGGTGGTGATATTAAAACTATTGCCAAGAAAACTGCACTTAGACGGCTTTCCCTCCCTAGTTCTTGTTACACCCGCAAGAATGAATTAAGAGACAGAAAGTATAGTGGAAATGAGGTAGTGAGTTTATTTGTAAAACACACAGGAGCGTGTGGCTCCCAGCTAGTCTGTGTGCCCCACCCATTGAGGTTGGGGATGACATTTTTGCAGCAAGCCTCCAGGCCGCCTGCCCTCCTGATCGGGCTTAATTTAGAAGCTGATAATAAGGTTTGAGAAGAAAATAAGACGAATAATAATACACTGGAATTATATTAATTTCAATACTTTCATTTTTAATCAAATAAAAAACATTAAATCATACCTTTTAAAACAATCAATGTCAACTGTCAAAAGACTAATGACAAACACTGATACCTGTCAGGGAATTAAGATAATCTCAAGATTTAAAGTGTACCAGTTACTTAGATTCAAACCATAATCATTCGGACCCAAAAACAAAGAGAAAAATATATTGGAATAATATTTAATTTTTAACTTTGGCTTAAAATTAAAGTTTTTAAACCAAACCAACTTCTGTAAAATTATTACAATAATATTTGCAGCAATAACTGCCAACAATTAAATGTTCTTTTGAGCTTTGAATTGAGCTTCAAACTATACTTTTGTTTGCAAGATGATGTGATTTTTACTCAATAATTGTTTTAGCTTCTTGTAAAATCTCAATGTTCTCAAATTCGATACAATCTCTTCAGATAATTTTCCAGCTAGTTACTGCCTACTTTCTATTTCTTTGATTGCTCCTTTACATATTATGACTGTGCTTAGAATGTATTAATGTACAAGTATAACTCAAGTATTCATAATGTATATTTACCATGCAATTTAAAAATTATAATTATGATATTCTATGGGAGCCAAACACATCATTTTGGCTTGGTGGTATATATTTACAATCCTCAGTCAAGTTATTATATTAAAATATTATTTTTTGCTTTAATGATAGTTCACAATAAAATATGTAAAACATTGAATTTTTCTTTCTGAGGTGGATCTCTTATTTGAGTGCATATTAATGTTTTTAGTGTATGACAAGTAATAGTAGCGTTTTAGCAAACATTAGCATTAATATCAAAGGCACAAAATCTCACAAAGTGATAATTGGATGATTGATGTAAATTATTAAAATGAGTTATTTATTACAACATGCAGCTTATCTTAATTTTATAGTTCAAAAAGTGCTGTATTGATTTAGGAAAGGTATACACCAATGTAGGTGGATTAATTAATGCCTTTAATTAGCAACATTCAAATAGCTGAAGATACTGAATTAACCATTCCACACATTTCCATGACACAAAATCAGGTTTTAAATACATTTCTGTTATCAAAACAAGAGTAATGTTTGAAGAAGTTTCAGGTAAATGATTTGTAGTATACCTAAAAAGTTAAGGTATGTAGCAATAATCATTCTGCAAACCGTAGATTTTAGTTTAGATCAATTCTTTACATAGAATCAGGTTGAGGAACCTCTGTTGGGAACCTTAAGCTTTAGAGGCATCTGTTTGTCACAAAGACTTTTGCAAAAATGGGTAAGGTTAAAGAAAATATAGTGGCACTGGAATTCAGTGCTCAGTTCTGTGAAATCAAGTACTAACACCATGAACGTGTTCTCATTACCAACACCCTCAGACCCTGGGAAAATGCAGATCCACAACCTCAAAGAAGATGATGGTTCTGATGCAAAGTTTGTTACTGGGCATTGTTTGAGAATATAGAGGGTTTGAACTACAAAAACACGAAGGTAGGAGAATATATAAACTTATTATCCAAATTTTATTTTAGTTAAATATTTTCCCACTTCCGAGTTTCACTTTTTTTGATCTGGGGGAAGAAAAAAAATCACTTGTACAAACTGGATGTAAAACATTTTGCCCACTTCTATAAATTCTGCAATCCTCAGAATTAGATAAATAGATGTAAATTAAGCATTCAATGAATATGACACTTATATTTAACATAGACATCTAGTGGACATTAAGCATGAGAATAATGAGTAGTTTCATTTTTATCAAAATATTCTTATCAAAGATTTATAATTATATTTTCAAAAATCCAGTTTTACATATTTGATTTTAATAATGTATTTCAAAAATGGATGTTCAATTAGAGCTAGTATTTTACCTTTTAATATTGATAAAAGGCTTAAGAGCATATAAATATAACTTTTTAAAGATTTCATTTACTTGTTTTTTTTTTTTTAAGAGAAGGGAAAGGAGGGAGAGAAAGAGGGAGAGAAACATCGATGTGTGGTTGCCTCTCATGAGTCCCCCACAGGGGACCTGGCCTTCAACCCAGGCATTTGCTCTGACTGTGAATCGAACCTCAACCCTTTGGTTCACAGGCCTGAGCTCAATCCACTGAACTACACCAACCAGGGCATGAACATATAAATATAATTGTGTATTTCAATTTTCAAATTTACTTGGTATTCAATTTATACATTTCTGAACACACGATCTTATTCTGAACTTTTTAGATCATTTTTCTTCATGGTGATTTGGTCAGGCTTCTTCTTGCCTCGAGGGTCCTGACCAAGTAGCCTGAGCACCTGTCTTTTCCCCTCCCTTGGGAACACTTACTTTAGAAAACTTGTAATTGTTAATTCTTCTCTACCTCTTTGAGATGTAAATCTCTTTAAAAAGCCTCTTGCCCTCATTTCCACCCAGGGTTGTCTTTCTCAAGGACTTGACAGCCTTCTCTGAAATGTTATCATCATCTAAGAAAGTGCCCCAATCTCCCAGTCTCTGTGGGAGGTCCTCCTTTCATATCAAACTGTAATACTGTGCCTTTTCATGAAGACATGAGGAAACTTACTTTTCCTTTGGGTAAGGATAATTGGCAAAGGCGGATGGTCTATGATTGTCCCATTCATACTCTTCTTCCTCCATCCCCTCAGCTATTTGAAACTCTCCTGCTCTGTCTTTTAAAGGAGTTGAGTGCAGACTCTGTTCTTGCCACTTTCTCACCAATTACAGTAATGCTCAAGTCTTGCCTGTTTAATTTTTTCCAGTGCATATTTTGCTTTAACACAATTATCAAAAACCAATGTATGAATCTCAATAATTAAATATAATTGTCCTTGATAAATTTGATGATTGCAATCATATTCTTATATTTTTAAATTTTGGTATAATAATGAAGTTATATTTGTCAAGGTAGATGATATGTTTTATTTAATAATTTGTTAGCAATAATTTGTTAACAAAATATATTTGTTAATATATTTTTAAGTATTTATACTTATGGAGTTCTCCTGGGCCTTGAAAATACTATATGTGAGCCCATTATAAATGATCTATGAGGTTTCAAGTTCATAAATTTCTTGATAACAATGCCATAAGAAAATGTTTATCTTACAGAATCTTTTCAGACATATGAACAATTTATATAAGTAAGTTCTGTATAAAAGGAGCATGGGGAATGCTGACTATTAGTAGTGGTTAAATCCCAATTTATCCAGTGACTACAATTGTGTGCCTTCATTTCTAATGAGGATACCTACAGTGAACTGCTTCCATTATATTCACAAATGAAATACATTAAAAATAAATCTCTTTGTTTTATGTCAAAAAAGTTGGTCTCGACAAAAAAACGTATTCCCTAAGTATATTAATGAATTTGAATACTTTGAACACTAAGATTTGTCCTAGTAATTCTATTCTTATCAAAATTAAAATATTATTCTGTGTTGAAGTCAATTCTCCTCATCTACTGATGTCCATTTGCATTAAAATTGTGTTGATATTCCCCCAATGCTCCATCTTAAAAACTTTCTTAGATATAAGGGAGATAAAAGAGGACAAGAAGATTTCAAAAATATATAAGCAACTCAAAAATTGGAGCATGATCTGTCATATGATGGGAAGTTATTAAATAACATACAGTTTGCCCTTGAAAAGTACTCATAGTACTCATTGTTCAAGGATGCTTATTCTTTTTTATTTCCTTTTCTTTTACCATTTAGCCCCTATATACCCCCTCCTCTGCAATCGCCACACTATTGTCCATGTCCATGAGTCTTCTACTCCCTAATCTGCTCCCCAATAGCTGTCATCTATTCTCTACCTATGAGTCTGTCTCTATTTTGCTTGTTAGTCCAGTTTGTTCATTCGATTCCACATATGAGTGAAAGCATAGGGTTTTGTCTTCTCCAACTGGCTTATTTCACTTACTGTAATTTTCTCCAGGTCCATCCACACTATTGCAAAGGGTAAGATTTTCTTCTATTAAAATTGAAGTACATTAGTGTGATCCATAAATGTTAAAACACTGAAGTGTGTTTCAGTGATCAGCATAAACTATCCCATAAGTATAAATTGTTAAAACATACACAGAGAAAACCAGGATGTCTTTTGGCTATTTAATGGAAAAGGTTCAATTTAAACAGATATTAGTGTGCTTTTTACTGGAGAAAATAAGTTCCTGTAGTGTCCTGAGAAAGGAATTTTAAAGGGCATATACATGGAAAAAGTTTAAGCATAGTGGTGAGATCTACTGAAGGGAAAAGAAACAGTTCACCCTTTTCTATGTAGAGAGTAGGCAAGCTCTAGTAGCAACAACCCTGGGATCCTTGTTGATCCTCCAAATAAATTGTTGGCTTTTGTAGCAAGCATGCTTTCTTTCAAACTGTTTAACCTTCTTCCTAATCTTTATTGACTTGTGCTGGGCCGCTGGACCCTCTTCTTCTCCAATTCCTTTCCTGGATCTTCTGGAGTCCCCTGCCCTTATCCTGTCCAATTCTTCTCCTGGATTTTCCCAGACTAGACTCCTCCCCTTTATTTCACCATTTTGGCTCCTCCTGAAGCAGGAGATAGGCAGGAAGGAAACTCCAGAGGCCCCGCAGGGCTAAGATAAAAGACATCCATACATTAGAAAGATCCCCTAAGACCAGTTGTTCCTGTTTTCTGGAATAACTCTGAATATGGTGGCTCAAAGAATGCACCTGTGTACTACCCCTGATTCATTATAATAGCATTATAATGAATTAACATTGTGGGACTCTCTTCTCCAGTAGCCAATCAAGAAAATCATGGGAAACCACACATGCACAGTAGTTTTGAAATGTAACTCCTTGTACATGCACAACAGAAGCCCGCCAAAGACTAGCCAGGAAGCTTCTACCCTATCAGAATGGAATCCCTCCAGCCCATGGCAGCAATCTCTGCTCAGAGTTGGCCCGCTCCCATGTTCTGTGGAGTGTACTATCACTTAATAAATCTTCCCTCTTTCTTCATGCTATAAACTCTGTGTGTTCAGTTCAATTCTTTGTCCTCGATCACTAAGAACTTGGTTACCTGTGCACACCTGTGACACTCCTGCTCAGGCCTCAGAGTTCTGTTTTGTCATCTTGGCTTCTACTGCATATGCTTAACAAAGGAAATTTCTCTTTATGAGTTCTCCCTCCTCCACTAGCCTGGGAGAATGAAACCCTGGGAGGATTGGAAAGAAGTCCTTCCTCCCCACTTGGTGAGATAGAGGGATGTCAATGCCCTTGGAAGGACACTGTGGCTGTCCCCAGGAGTTTCTGTGAAGCTGCCCCTTCGTAGTTAATCAGACTTAAAGTCTGATTCCATTTGTTCTCCTCCTTTGTTAATAACTAATTAGCCACCTATGCTAATATTTTTATAGCATTTAGTTATAATGTAAGGATTATTTTTACAATGTCATTGATATATTTTTCAAATGTCCTCACTGGTTAATAATTTTTTACATTTGTATAGATACTTCTGGTCCATGAATTCATTTATGAAATTATATAACATGTTGTATTTCACTTATTATCTACTTGGATAATGTATTTCAGAGTTAATGTTAACAGTAAAATCTTGTCTGTCAGTTTTTCTTCAGGCACCATTTTAAAACTGTTTTACCAATCCCAAAACACATTCCTAGAAGTTGTGGTCCTTTGGGATCTTAACACAGTAGCAGAGTAGATTTCAATAGTTTGCATAAACCTGGAACATTTTATTTATTATTAAAAGCAAGAATCCTGATGACATCATGGAACTGGTACCAGCCTCACCCAAACCTTAAACTCAAAGAGAAACTTTCATAAAAATCGTATTTTAAATTTAAAAAATGATGTCATAAAAAATTATAACATTGTTTTCAAGTTCCTCCTAATTTTATCCTTTTCCCATCCTCAGCACCTGGGAATGTCTTACTCTGTCAAATTCCTGGCTAGGCCACAGAAAAAGAGAAATGAGCATTAATTTTCGATACTGCATTATGGCTCACTAAATTTTTGTTATAAAACTCAACTTCCTTGTGATTACCATAAGATCTGTAGCATTAAATCTTTGTGATAATTAGAGTTTATATTATTTATATCCACAACATGTGCAAAATAAAGTGAGAATTAATGCACATGCTTTACCTTAGTAAACTTAAATTTAAAAATAATTGCAATGACAAGTATATATGTGGGTATATTAATCATTTCAAAAAAAAGGATAACTACACATTAAATAACTGCCATTATGTCTTGTGTGACACATACTGAAGGAAATATATGGAGGGGGGTAATATACTTGTGAGAATTAAGCACGTGTATTCTAGAGTTGGCCTAGCTTTTATAATTCTCCCTACCTCCTACTTGTTCTCTGATCTGTAATATGGAAATAATAATAACTTTTCCCTGGTAGATCTGTTGAGAGAATAAAACTAAATAATACATTAAAAGCAATAGGAAACCCACTGCTGAAACTCTAGTTGTGTTATGGGCATTTTAAAACATGTGTCAATGCTACTGAAAGTGTCACAGATTATTGAAAATAAAAAAAAATAAAATAATCATGTCTATTATAGATAGTATTATTTGCTGAGCATCATCCTAATCATGGTCTCTGATCTCAAAATAAAGTAATAAAAATTTTATTCTATATGACCTTAATTGTGATTTTTATATGCTTTTTTAATTTGTGGCATTTTGTATTGTTCTTTACTTCCTTTAAGAACAACTCAAAATAAATTAATGTAGAATTCTTCATAATGGTGCCATACTACTAACAGGGTCCTGCCATAAAAAGCTTAGGAACAAATGTCACAATTGCACAAAGAAGAATAAAAAATGTATATGATTTGCTGAAGCTGAAAGCCCCCTCAATTTCATGACTGCTTGAGCATGAAAATTGCTTTAAAATATTTATGATTTCAAATAAGTAGATCTCACTCAGGGATGCAAATTGAGGCCCAGGAAACCTAACACTTATGAAAGTGTATGACTTACAGAATGTGGGCCAGGAGTGGATAAAAAGTGTTGATTTATTATATAGCACTTATTCCTAGACTACAATTCAATATACAAAGCAGAATTTGAGAATGGACATTTCAAAGTAAAAACAGGCCTAGTTTTCAAAGAGATAGGTTACATTAATATTTATACTTCACATGCATTAAATTATGTAAAGGTCATTATTCAAGTCTCTGACACTTAAAATTTATATACACACAGAATACAGACAAGCATATATACAAGTACATACACTCTTTGTTAAATAATTGTCAATCACATAACTAGTGTTAGCAGTAATGAAATCCAAATGTAGGCAATTAAGGGATGCAGGAAATCTGCACACAAAATACTATAATTTGGATTTATCTCAAAATATGCAGTTAGTCACTGGGAAATATATTATGTACATCCTCATCACCAGTGATAATTACCCAAAAGTACAGTGTCACTATTAAGCAAAGAAAGCAACTAAGGTTCAAAAGACAAATGGTTTGAGGCTTATCACATGGCATCTTCCAAAAAATTCTTCTTTTTTTTGAGATATGTAATTATTTTTTTATTTTAATTGTTGTTCAAGTACAGTTTCCTGCCTTTTACCCCCATCCCAGCCCACCCCCCAGCCCTCCCCACCTCCCTCCTGTTTCCACCCACCCCTTGTTATTGTCCATGTGTCCTTTATACTTGTTCCTGTAAACCCTTCCCCTTTCCCCCAGAAATTTAGTGTCTTTAGTTATATTTTGCTTGTTTGTTTGTTTTGTTGATTAGGTTCCTGTTAAAGGCGAGATCAAAAAATTCTTTTTGAAGGTAATTCTCTTACTTTTTATATTTATATTTTATTGATTATGTTATTACAGTTGTCCTAATTTTCCCCTTTTGCCTCCCTCCACCCAACACCCTTCGTAATCCTCACACCATTGTTCATGTCCATGGGTCATGAGTGTAAGTTCTTTGGCTGCTCCATTTCCTATACTGTATTTTACATCCCCATGACTATTCTGTAACTACCTTTTTGTACTTCTTACCTCACCTCTTCACCCATTCCCCAACACCCTTATCCCATCTGGCAACCAAAAAATGTTCTCAATACCCATGATTTTGTCTCTGTTCTTCTTGTTTGCTTAGTTTGATTTTTAGATATGTATTTTTTTTGCATTTTATCATTCATAGTTTAGATCTTCTTTTTTTAAATAATTCTCTTTAACATTTCATATAGTAATGGTTTGGTGATCATGAACTCCTTTAGTTTTTTCTTGTCTGGGAAGCTGTTTATCTGCCCTTCACTTCTAAATGATATCTTGGCTGGATAGAGCAATCTTGGCTGTAGATCCCTACTGAACACAGATAAACAAAATACATATGCATGAAAGGTCCACTGGAGACATAAATGTGACAGAAGTATATTAACTTGTATACCAAAATTTCTAAATCATGAAGACTGTGTTACTGGTGGTGGAGTTAAAGAGGGGGAATATTCTTATTGAATTTCTTCTGGTAATTAATGTCTAATTATGAGTGGGTGCTGATGTAAGAACTCTATAATGCCAAACATGAAAGAAAGTCAGGCAATGTACTTGGCCTCACCTACTATAGCCCTCGAAGGAAAAATCCTGAGAAAGATAATTTATAATTCTCTAGTTGGCATAGTAACCATGTATCTAAATCGTTAAACTATAAAGACACCATTTACTGTATCTTTAGTACGAAAAACTCATCAGGAAGCCAAGATCATGAATGGCCAACCACGCCAGTACCTATCAGACTGTGCCTTAACTGCCGAAAAGACTAGCAGAGCAGTGTCTTGTCGTCATGGCATCAACATGAACAGATATTCATTTAGCTGTAAGTATTTTACAATAAGTCCCTCCTGCCCAATGAAGAAAAGAAATACAAGAGCCCAAATTTATTATAATTAATCATTGCTCCTAAGGGAAAAAAAGTCCAGAATAGTAAATTCCATGACAGCAATCAAAAATATGAATGATTTACTCCTTGAAAAATTCTAATGATATAATCCATGACCTATACCTGTTTCCACTTCTGGACCATTTGTCACTGGCCAACAAATTATCTGAAGAATGTGACATACGAAGAGACCACTTCTGAAACTGCACGGTGATTCACCAGTGACCAGTTCTATTTGGTACTGCCACTGCCAAAAATATGGATTTACTCAGAGAGGTCCATGACCTGTGGCTATCCATTTCTGAAGACTTGTTCTAGCTGCTAATATTGACTGTAAATGTTAGAAAGAAGTCTGTTGTTGACGTGGCCTTGGATGTGCCTCAATAGACACAAAGGCAAACTGTCTCTTGCAGTGCTTCTTTCAGAATGTTATCTTACCAGGTAAAGTTAAAAGAATCATTATTAAACCTCCACTTTGGAATCTGCTCTAAGAATATCTCCCTGTCAGATACCACGGTGTTGCCCATGTTGGAAGGCACATGTTGCCACTGTGCTCTATTTTGTTTCTAGTGTATATAGTTTTAAAACAATACAGGCATAAAAATGCATGACAAATAATATATTACACATTTATGTTCACATTACCTGCTAAAGATTCAAGATTAAAGTATTGGAATATCTTCTATCCCCTTAACCTGGAATGGAGGTGTGAAGGGAATAAGATATTCAAGGTTGAATGGTAAAGACGTGTTTAACCTTACTAGATATGTCTCTATATTTTTATGTTGTATATTTGTAAATCTAAAAATATATGTGGTCCTGTTTTATAAAGGGGCAAAGAGTAGCATAATTTATATTCTAAATGCAATGTTTGGTGGTTTGTCATTTGTATACATGTAACTTCAGTTTATTCCTTTGTGATTTAGTATAAAATTGTAATGGGTTTATATGCTATGATTTACATATCTATTTCCCTTTAATAAATAAATAGGTAGTTTCTAAGTTTTAGCCATTAAAATACTGCTATGAATATTTATGTATGTACTTGTGCATATGTGTAAGAGTAATTTCATGCTATAAATGTAGGACTAGAATTCCTGAATCAGAGTATAAAGTTTCTTAAATGTTGCCAAATTGCCCAAATTTTTATACTGCATATTAGAAATATTTGTACCTGATTTGTTATATTCTCAAAACTCAGTACTGTTGGTCTTCACAATTTGTACCCATACGTCATCAGTGAAATGGGATATCTTAGTGATTGATTTTACATCACTTTTCATATATTTATTAACCATTTAGATTTCTTATCTCATTTGCTTTGACATATTTTTTGCTCATTAACTTTATTATTGGATTCTAAGAGAATGATTTTGTGTGAGGTGTATTGATATTTTATCATTTAAATGTGTTGCTGTACACTAATTCATGTCTATAGCTGTGCCTATTTACATCATCTTAATAATATAATTAAATGTAGTGCTGTACAAAACAATTATTCTGAACAACGTCATATTTTTATTTTATTTTATTTTATTTATTTATTTATTTATTTATTTTTTTAGTATAAAGAAAGAGGGAAGATTTATTAAGCGATAGTACACTCCACAGAACTTGGGAGCGGGTCAACTCTGTGCAGAGATTGACCACAACGTCATATTTTTAAATTCAAATTCCAAACTCACTTGTATGCAGGATTGTGCTAGCAATTTCTGAGGGAAACTTTATTTATTATTATTATTATTACTATTATTGTATTATAGTATAATGAAAAGCTGTTAGTAAAAAGTGCGGGGTCAGCTTTTGTTATTGTATTGTTTTGCTTGTACAATCTGTTTCCAAGTATAGTACATTTATGCTAGTACACCTTTTAGCTGAGTTTTATTTTTCAACTGGCTTTATAAGGGAAACTTTGTTCTACCTTTTCACCAAGCTCTTGGCTAATCAAAGTTTTTTGTGTTCTCCTGTGAGAATAGTTAAACCATGGTTATAGGAAATCTGCATCAGTCTCTCATTCACTCTGGTATGCGGCAATCCCTGGGGGAAGTGATAAAGTTCCCTGCCCTCACAAAGCTCACATCCTGGTGCTATATCATAGGACATAAATAATAAACAAAATATACAGTAAATTAGAAAGTATTAACTATAGTGAAATAAGTGTACAGCAAAGAGTATACGAGATGCAGGATGGGTAAAAAAATGCAAGGTCTAGGTAGTTTCATTAGGAAAGCGGCATTTGAGGAAATTCTTGGAGGTCAGTGGTCAGTCATGCGAGATACCAGAGAACAGAGCATTTTCAAGCAGAGAAGAAAAGCGGTACAAATGCCTACAGGGGGATCATGCCGTGTTAGAGAAATGAGGAGGCCTCTGAGGCTGCAAAGGGTAAAGTGAGAGGGATTTAGTAGAGCTAAAGTAAGAAAAGTAAGGGTAAGCAGATCAGGTAGGGCAGTTTGAGCCTTGTGGTTTTGGTTTTCAGTCTCTTCTTTTATTTTTTCAATTTTACTCTTTAAGTAAATCTTTGATTATTTAAAGTAAAATAAAATACATTTAAAAAGTTTTCTTTAAACAAATTTTTATTTTAGAGAGGGTTTACATTTGCCAATACTTTGTGAGGTTAGAATATACAAGGCCTTTATGTCCCCTAACCCAGTTTCAGAATCCTATCCAGAATAACACATTAAATTTAGTTTTTATGTCTCTTTAGGTTATTTTAGCTGCTCCAGTTTCTCAGACTTTTCTTAGTTTTGATGACTCTGGCAGTTTTGAGGAGTACTGGTCACGTATTTTTGCAGAATGTTCTTCAACTGGGAATTGTTTGATGTTTTCTTTATGATTTAACTGGGGATATGGATTCATTATATTATATCTAGGGTACCTACTCACAGCATCGACTATTACTGCTGGGGTTAATCTTGATCACTTGGCTCTCAGTAGTGTTTGTCATATTTCTCTGTTGTGAAGTTATTTTATTTTCCTTGTGTACTCTTTGGAAGGAAGCAACTATGTTTATTTTATATTTAATGAGTGGGGAGATTTGTCTTCTTGAAGATATACAAACACATGCTATTTTAAATGCTTTTACACTGGTGATTTATCTATTCTCCCTATTCATTTATGTATTTAATCATTAATTCATGTCAGTATAGACTCATGAGTATTTATTGCACAGTTTGGGTTAAAATCCAAGAATTTATATATTTTGTAGCCCAAGTTGTTCCATTTTTTGGCTCTTGGAGTTCTATTAATTGGTTCCTGTGTCTTTTGGACATATCCTATATTTACCATTTATGCTTTTTTTCATGCTTTCTTATTTTTGGCATGAAAATATTTTTTCGGCTCATTTAATATACAGTGTATCTCAATTCCACAATTAGCATTGTTTCCAAGGAGCCCTAGTTTCTTTTATTGGAGAATGGTATTGACAGCCAAGTTGTGGATGGTAAGAGTGTTTATTGATATTAAGTGCGTCATTGTTTTTAGGAACCCTCAGCTGAGAGAACAAAGAAATACTTGTATGTATATCAAACCATCCATATACATGTATCACATAAGGTATTTATACATTCAAACATGATTTCATATTGATATTTCAACTCTAATTTATTACCACATGCATTATCTTAGCCTCTTTAACCTCCCATTCCAACAGTGAGAAAACTAGCCCTCACCATGCAGCATCCATTATTTAATTGTTCAGTTCTGATATACATGCGTAACGGTAGTAGAATTCTTAACGTGTATCCTTGTAGGAGATAAGTTTGTCAGTTAGAGCACAGTGTTTATACACAGTTACTTTTGCTTTTGGTCTTATATATTCTATTCATTTAGAAAATTACTTTGGTCAGCTTCTGTCCCTTCACTACTTTCCTTGAGGTTATTTAATAAATTTTAATACATTTAAGAATTTTTATCACATTGTGAAATATTCACTGACCTTCTAAATGATTTTTTAAAATTTGCATATATTAGGAATCACTCCTTGTACTGTAACTGTAAAGCATTATGAGTTTTGACAGATGTCTAGTGTCATTTATCTATCATTATGGTATCGGCACCAGAATTTTCCACTCTAAAAACTCCTTGTGCTTCAACTGCTCTATCCTCTCTTCCCTGACCTACTGGCAAACTGATCTGTTTACTGTTTCTGTGTTTGCCTTTTCCAAAATATCATGTAAATGGAGTCACACACTTGGTAGTCTTATCATACTGGCTTAATACACTTACTGATATGTACTAAGGTATCTGATACTGACAATGCATGGATTCTCTCTTTTTTAATACATTAACCTGGCTAGAATTTTATGAGCTTTATTGTCTTTTTCAAAGAATTAGCTATTGGATCCTTTGAATTTCTATGTTGTTTTCATGTTTTAAGTTTCATTGATTTCTGCTGTAATTTTTAAAATTTTTTTCTACTTGCTTTATTTTTCTATTTGCTTTAAGTAAATTGCTCTGAGTTCTTTGTTTCTGTGAGGTGGGTTCATTACATTATTGATTTTATACATTTTTTCATTTCTCTATGTGCATTTAATGCTATAAATGTCATTCTAAGCATGCTGTCTCCACATTGTACACATTTTGATAAGTTGCATATTTAGTTCCAAACATTTTTTTATTTCTCTTCATATTTCTTAAAACCATAGGTTACACAGAATTGTGTTGTTTACTGTCCAGAGATTTTGTGATTTCTAGTTACGTTTCTGTTATTGATTTTTCTTGTATTAAACTTTGATCTAAGAAGATACTTGTATAATTTCTACCCTTTTAAATTTGTTATTGTGTATTGTATGGCTTGGAATGTGGTTTATTTTTTTAAATATTTTATTTATTTTTAGAGAACAAGAAAGGGGAAAGGAGGAGAAAAGGAGGGAGAGAAAAACAGTTGTGTGACAAACATTGACATTAGTTGCCTCTTGCATACCTGCATCTGGGGACCTGGCCCAGAACCCAGGCATTATCCCCAGACAGGAACTGAACTGGCAGCCCTTCGTTTTCACAACAATGCCCAACCGGCTGAGCCATGCCAGTTAGGCCTGAATGCTGTCTGTTTTGATGAATATTCTTTGTGAGCTTGAGAATCCCTGTGTTTTGGTGGGATATTCTAAAAATATCAATTAAATTAAGTTGACTGATACTGTTGTCCTAGTCATTTATATCTTTACGAGTTGTCCATTTGATCATTAAATTACTGACAGAAAGGTTTTTAAGTTTCCAACTTAATAGTGGGGCTTTATATATTTCTTCTTTCAATTCTATCACTTTTGCCTAATCTATTTTGACATTCTTGCTAGGTCCAGATATAGTTCGGGTTGTTATGTCATTTGAAGAATCGATCTCTATCATTATGTAATGTCCTTCTTTATCTACTATACTATAATCCCCCTTGTTCTAAAAACAACTTTGCGTGAAATTAACATGGTAACTCCAATATTCTTTTAATTAGTGTTATGATGATGTATCTTTTACTATGTACCTATTTAAAAAAAATCTGCCATTAAATATAACCAATAAATATAATTTAAAAAGCTGTATCTTTAAAAAGTAATGCTTAATCATCTCCATTTTGAATAAATTATCAGTCATTATGGAAATAGAATATTAAACTAAAATATAACATCGGAATTTTAAAAAGACTTTATTTATCTATTTTTAGAGAGAGGGGAAGGGAGGAGAAAGAGAGTGAGAGAAACATCAATGTGTGAGTGATACAGTGATTGATTGCCTGTCACATGCCCTCAGCTGGAGACCTGACCTGCAACTTCAGCACATGCCCTGACCAGAAATCAAAACAGCAACCTTTGGTTTGCTGGACTATACCTAACCAACTGAGCCACACCATCAGGGCATGACATTTAAATGTAAAAATTATTTGGAGATGGCAAATACTAAACCTAATAATAAGTAAAATTAATGAATGCAAATTTTACAATATTTCTATAAAATAAAGAAGAAAAAATTCATTTGTAAAGATCATAGATACAGAAAATATACTTCAAATATCTAACTAACAATTCAGAGTCATTCTTTGAGGAGAGAACAAAATAAATTGGAAATAGTATTGTAAAAATATAACATAAAATATATTTGAACTAACAATTAGAAAGAGTTTATAACTGATCAACATAATGGAGAAGTAACCACATTTCAGGCAAATTTATTATTATTATTTTTTATCTTTACCCGACAATACATTTTTTCATTGTTTTGAGTGAGAGAGAGATAGGGAGGGAGGGAGAGAAACATTGAATGGTTTGACTCCTTGTACACACCCCTACAGGGGAACAGGGGATTAAACCTACAACACGTGTATTCGCTTTAAACAGATATTGAACCCCTGACCTTTTGGTCTACTGGATGACAGACACTCTAATTAATTAAGCCACACCAGACAGAGCCATTTTAGGCAAAATTATTAAAAACATGTCTACATTTATATAAAAAGATGAAATTTCATTTTTTCATAGTTAAAATCCATATAAGCATAAAATAAAAATGCTTAAATCAATTTTTATTTTACCTATGCTGTAATAAATGTCATATTTGCTCTAGTTCTTCCCCTCCATTATGTTAAATACCATTATACACACTAACTTTTAAGTATGTAAATTTGCAGAAATAGATGCCACATAGATTTGTTCAGAAAAAAATGAATTGTAAATATATGCCAGAGTGCAAATTATTTCAAAGTTAGACTTCAGGAATTAAAAAGTTTAGAGTCTCATAAAGTTAGTGTAAAAATCCAATTAGCCATAAAAAATGAGTTAAATAAAATTTGAGAAGAATTTGGATAAAAATAATATATGCATTTTAAAACATAAGGATGTCAATTTTTCATATTTAAATTTCCAGATGAAACAGTTTTCACTCTCCCTGGTGAAATATCAGACCACCAAAAGCTAAGAATATTCAAAAAGCTTTCTGTGAGCTAAATGAATAGGAATTATATTAGAATCTTTGAAGTGAAGTGTTGAAAACCAAGCAATACAGTACAATTGTGAGAAAAAAGATAATTATGAACCTAAAATTCTTTACATTGAGATCATTATTTGTTTTAAATATTTTACAGATTTTTATAGTTTTCTTTACAATGTTACCTCAGTAGATTCAATAAAAAGGGAACATAATAAAATATTTAAAAAAATTAATTAATAACATTAATGTCATCAGTTCCTGAGAAAACTTCAATGCATAAAGCTCAAACTAATCAAGACAAAGAAAAATATGTTAAATCAGATCTTGACTTTTAATAGTTATAAGAAAAAATTATATAGATAAGTTTTATATTTATAAAGACTTAAAAAATTCTAAGCTCCCAAATTAGCTTTACTTTTCATTCTGATCTTTTCTGTTATAATTTTAAATGTAGATGTGAACAAAGTGACTTTTCAAAAAAGGATCTTAAATAACAAGTATTTTTATTAAACTTGAACAACCTGTCAAAATCCACAATAATGAACCTAAAACTGCTCTTAAAAATAGTCTTAATAAAATAATCTACATTAAAATGATGACAGGTAAGTCCAAACTGCAACTTTTAATGAAATAACTCTGCATAGTTTGGTAAGATGTCCATTCTTGAGTGAACGGTAATATAAATTTAAAGATTATGAGAAATTAATAAAAATTAGAGTTTTGGCCAGAAGCAATGGCAACAGAGTAATCAAGAGATACTGCTCTGGTACCAATTTCTGGATGTTGAAGTCCCATTTTATTCACTAAACTGGTCATGATAATGAGTTTCATGTAGTGACAATTTAAAAGGCTGACAATTTGGGAGAAGTAACATGCAGCCAAATACTCTTAAATGTGCTTGTCATAAAATTTTCAACTAAGTTCAACAAATTAAAACCATTCGTAGTTGTAACTGCATCCTTATTAGAATGAGTAAGTAAAATATACTAACTACACATACCACATGCTGTCGAGGATTCAGACCAACAAGACCTCAGTAGCAAAGAGCCCACACAGTGCAAGGCCTTAGTTTCTTTGAATCATTCTCCAATTAAAAAACGCGAAAACAGAAACAGGCTCCTTGTGGAAATAGCTAATTTTGGGGCTGGTGTACAGGAAATACCAGATGAGCCTGTACAAATTGTAGTGCTAAAAAGTAAGGAAATGCTAAAAGAAAAAATATATCAGTGATGAATACAAGCATCAGATTGAGAGTACACTGAGGGCAAACCTTGAACAACTTAAGTCATGAAATCAGAATAGTTTTGTATTGAAAGCCCTAAGAATAAAAGAAATATCTATGAGTTCATAATGGTATGAATAAATAATTAAATAAATATATAAATATATGGGAAAATAATAATACTTCCCTACAGAATAATCACAAATAATAATTGTAGTAGAGATGAAAATATAATCCAACATTGCAACAGCAGAGTTATAATTTCTCTAGGCAAGATCCACTTATAACTATTAAAATTAGAGGGCTAAACTTTAGGGGGAGACAAGAGGTTTGTGTATCCTCAATGTCTCCCAACATATTTATTAATTATTGTGATGGATTTAAGACATGTCCACAAATTCTTGGCTACTCCTCCCTTTTGAAAATAGAATTTAATTCTCATTATCTTGCATGTGGTCTGTATTTAGAGACTCATTTCTTGTAAACAGAATATGGTAAGGAAAATTATAGTAACTTTTACAGTAGAGAAACCCAAGTGGTCATGTTTAACCTTACCATTAGCCATGATGATATCATGTACCTTCTGGTAGGATATTGTGAGAATGGAACAGCATCTATATGACATTACTTGCTCCAGTCCACTAACCCAATGTAATCTTGTGAAGGCATCAACCATATCCAACCAAAGGACAGTCTACACTATTTCTGACCAGTAATTTCAGTTATAAAAGACAAGATGAAAAATTCTTATGGATTAGAAGCGATTAAGGAGACGTGATGATTAAATGCAACATGGTCTCCTAGATTGGCTCATTGATTTAGAAAAGGACATTAAGTGAGAAAACTGGTGAAATACAAACAAAGTCTGTATTTTCTGTTAATAATATGGCACCATGGCCAATTAATTAGTTTTGGTAAAGAAACAATGGTTGTGTAAAATGCTAACTTCAAAGAAAGCTGAGTGAAAGGTGTATGGTTATTGCCTGTACTCTTTTGCAGCAATTTTTAAAGCTAAAATCATTTTAAAAGGTTTGAAAATGAAAACAAGTCTCATACATCCTAGGATATTAAATTGGCTTATTTCTTTATACTTTGCCTGTCACCTCTGTTTGTAGATAAGTAGTGTTTTATTAATGAACACGCCTGTAAACATGACTGTTTTACTAAATTACCTAGTTTATATGCACTTGTTTATAGAATGTGTGATGCCCATACAGTGAAAGATTTTGTTCATTGCTTCTCTCTCTTGCCAGTTCTCAGCATATATAAATTTTGAGTCTGAGTAATTGCTTGAATAAATAGCCGGATGTGTTTAGTTTCAGTGAATAAGAGAAAGCAATATAATCTACCAAATATTCATGTTGGTTTGCTTCAGTGTGTGGCCCCTTAATGCATGCTGTGAAATTATTCAACATTAATTCAAAGTTTTATTTATCATTACTTAATATAGAATGTGCATATCTAGAATATAACAACCTTGTATGTAATTTACATGAGAACATGCAGATGTTCCACCATGTTTTCAAAATAATTTCAATAACATCTACTTACCATTATCAATCAATCTTTCATGATTATTGGTAAGAGTATGAACTTTTTTTTGTTCAACAGATCACACAACTATAACATGAACAAGCAAGCAATTGGAGTGGTATAATATTAATGTGGCAAACACAATATTGCTTATACATATTGAACATAATTGAAAAATAACATTTTTTTAGTTAATCTGTGAGAAAATTTGTTTAGTGAAATGAGTATGGTTGAACAGTAAGTGAAGAAAGTGCTCTTTTAGGTAATGTGCTTTTGTATCTCTGGCGTTCAATGTAGGATGAGAAACTAAATTATACGCTCAGGAACATGCCTTTTATACGTGCACAAATTGTATCTGTTATCAGGTGAAAATATAGCATTGTGAAAAAACAATGTAGTCTTTATTTTCACTAGAATGACTTTAGGAGGAAGGAAAGGTATGAGAATTTCACTGGTACATGTTAAGAAAAATAATTTTTTTAAATATGAGAAACTTCCATTAAAAAAAATATAAGGACTCATAGACATTTACTACAGGGTGGTGATTGCTAGAGGGAGGGAAGTATAAGGGGATTACATGGTAATGGAGAAAATATAATGATTATATATTTTTAAAAAAGAAAATATAAGATCAAGTTCAATAGAGTGATTAGGTGTTGACAGAGTTGTCTGAGCCAGAAAGATCATTCTATAGAAGGAAGGTAGTCCAGGTATATGGTTTATTTCTTTGTGATAAGGACACAAGAAAGAAAAGCAGAGAGAGAGAGAGAGAAGGAGAGAGAGACATACCCACACCTTGTGTGGATCCACACCTCAATTCTTGTGGAAATAGCAATGGCATTATTCCAAAGCAGCTATAAGGGACTTTGACTTTTAATATAACCAGCAGTAGGACCTAAAGAGAAACTAACATCTATGGAAAAACTGGGCATGTTTTATATTTTTGATGCTTTCTTACAGTCAACCCCTTTACTAATGTATTGTATATTTTGCTGAGGGAGTAATGTGAAATTTAATAGGGTGTATTTCTTAGATAGTCTATTAGTTATTATTTTTTACTTATTTGCCTAAAAATATTTTGTCTCAAATGCATGAACCATATGCTAAGTCACTAGGAATTCAATGGTGAGCAAATCAGGCATAATCTCCTCTTTGTAGAATTCATGGTCTAGAGGACAAAGTAAATAAAAAATTAAAATTAAAAATTAATTCTGTGGTTGTGAAAGTAATATATTTTGAAATAGACAAGCAGAACAAGAGGGAAAGAAGAGTATAATACTTTAAAGAGGCAGGGCTGGAAAGCCTTATTTGTGAAGGTGTTAATTAAGCTTAGATACGGATAGTGAAGAGAACCCAGAATCAAAATATGGGTCCAGACAATAGTATGTGCAAAAGCCCTATGGTGAAAGGGTCCAGAGTATTTCAGAAAAAAAAAAATGACAATGTGTATAAACTGTAGTAGGTAAGGGGAGAGTGCTGGATGAAAAGGTCCAGTGATTAATTACTTATTAGTTCTTTCATTCAGTGAATATGTATTCATTCACTAGTCTAGCATGCACCTATGGAAGACTAAAAATCAGGTAAAAAAAACTCACAAATACCATATTTTTGCGTTTGTGGGCTTCTAATTTTACCTTAAAGTTGAATGTTTGTGGAAACAGAACTACATACCTTTTTTATTTTATCCAAAGTACATATTTACTAAAGTAAGATGCTTTTAGATTGTTATATTTAATAGCATACAGAGTTACATGGAGATACACACTTAGAAAAGCATTGCCATAAGTGTCTCTTAAATAAGTAATTAAATTTTATTTTTTTATTGAAGCAATTAATGTAATCACTGTCATAAAAGTACTATTATTTTCTCTCTTCATATATATAGTTTATACTGCTCTTAACTAAAATTGACTTTTACATTGTCACACCAACAAATGTAAACAGAACCAGTCCATGAACAATGTAGTGACAGAAAGTGCTGTGAAGGAATGGCTTCTCGGGACCTGCAGTGTGAACACTTGACTAGCCAGAGAGGTTAAAGAAAGCTCCTGATGAAGTAAAATTGTGCTCAGATCTTAAAAATGAGTAAAAGTTAGTTTAATCAAGTGAGAGTAAACGTATTTCCCAAGGAGAATAATATAGATATGGGGGAATCTTGTAGTGCCATTTTCCAGGCTCTGGAAAATTCATCTTTGATCACATTCTACTAAAATAGGCATGAAGACAAATTTTATCTCATCTGGGTTCCGTGATGTATGTTTCATTTGTCCTCTCTGGCATCCACACCTTATTGTTTTGCTCCTTACCTGACAATTACTTATACTTTTTAAAACATATGCACTCATTGTCTGCTTTTCACCGAACACTATGCTAATCACTGAGTCAATGACAATAAAAAAGTGCAGCTTCATGGAGTGTACTATCTGTTGGAAGGCACATAATTAGACACAAATTTGAAAAAAACATTCAACGTTGATTTAAGTGCATTGGAGAGAGAGAGCAATGTGTTAAAATGTAGATATTTTATTTAGATTGGAAAGATGTTAGGGAAATTATATACTGGGCAAGTCCTAAGTTATTTACAAACATAACTCTCTGGTTATTAAGACCTTCCCTGAATGCTTAAAATGCAAGTAAAACGTCCTTTATGATCATTTAGCAAAAGCTAAATGATAATACAAGATATCTATGCACAAAATAAAAAATTGCAATAGTGTCTGGTGGATAAATCAGTGGTATTCGTCATTAATAATATGATGGTTTCAGAAAAAGATGTGATTTGTTATTTACTTGTTTATTTATTTTGGTATCAGAGTGGTTAAAATATACTTAAGGAAAGGTGTTTGCAGTTAGCTTGTCTCGCCCACTATGCAGAGGTGCAGGAAAAAAAGAGGTCTTGGCACTTATAAAATGCATTGTGTTTTAAGACCAAAAAAAAAAAGAAACAAACATAAAAACAACAAATAAATAATGTAGTAACAAAATGAAGTTTTTGAAAGTTTGAGGAACTTTTTCTGTTCTCTGAAGCTAAGTTTTCACGCAGTTAGGTCTGTTCTTGCTTGTCAGTTTCCTCACTTTGCAGCATCTCATTGCAAACGCCAGCTGTCTATGGCTTCTAGCAAAGGTGGTGATGGAAGAATCTGAAACCAAGAACAGGCAAAGTAATTTACTCATGATATTCAAAGTACATAACAGGTACTATGCAAATGAGGCTAGTTTACATTAAAAACTCACTTAATATGATAAGTAATGACACAGATGATAACAAATTCCTGTATCTATCTCAACAGTCTCTCCTAAACAGGCACTTCTTTTTCTTTGGTGTTTGGGGAAATCCTGCAAGAGCAAAATGAACCTTTGCAACATAATGATCATGACTGTGGGTTACTCATATCTAACCCCTTACTACCTCCAAGTACGTTGGGTCTGGTTTTAAAGAACCCCACCCTTCCCAAATATTGCATTCTGCTGTAGATAAAGTGGCCTGATAAAACTTTTATTTGATTAAATGTCTTGAGACCAATTAATTATTATTATTTTTAAATAGCAAATACTGCTGAACAGAATTTGAAAATCTGGTACATTTATTTATTGTTGTTTACAATAGTGAAAAATTGAGGATTCTTTTAATGAGTTACAGTAAATACATGAAACTAAAACAGTGATGTTGAGAAATATGCAATGGCATAGAAAGATGTTGACAATACAGTGTTTAGTGAAAAAGGACATTGTATAGGACTTAGATATGAGCATGTCTGGCTGAGTGTGATACAAAGGAGAAAAACAGAGTGAAGACAAATACATGATCCAGAAAGCCCGTGGATAATTTGAATGTATCACAGAAGTGTATGGCTGCTAGTCATTAAAAGCCCTCTTTTGGTTTATGTAACATTTTTCTCTTGTAAGAGGCTTACTTGGACAATCCAGTGCTGGTAAGGAAACACTACATTATTAGGATCTAATCAAATTCTGTCTAAGTGTTTGTCATCATTATTTTTAAAAATAAAGTTGCCAACCTTCAGGTAAATAGCATATCTTCAATTAACGTTTTAAAGTTTAATTGTTACAGAGCAAAAGGAGGAGGGAGGACCCAAACAAGCAAAGGGGCCCGGGACGGTGATGCTCTTACTGAAAGAAATTCGGGTCCGTCTTGTCCGCCACCATATAGGAAAGATATCTCTCAATGCCAGAGATTGGTGAAAAGGAAAGGAAAACATTTATTTTGTGCTATACAAAATATAAGGCAGTGACCTAATATTTTTTTACCAAAATCCCAAAAAAATCTTAAAGTCCCTTAAAACACTCACTAAACACACACAGTTCTTCCTTCTCCCTTGCCCAGTCTGGGGTACCGTATCTCAGGAAAGGAAAAATAGAAGTCCAGTCTCAGGCAGTGTCTGGATCTTCCCAGTAATCTGTGCTTGGCTGGTAGGCCTCTCCC